>SJYX01005446.1:167042-186518 GCA_006410675.1 Oreotragus oreotragus
TCAGGAAGATTTGGAGTTTTTCTCATTGTTTTTGACCATGCAAACTTTCACTCTAGGTTGTCTAGGTGTGGGTGATTTTGTTTAATCTTCTAGGATTCAGTGTGATCTTTTGAGAAACTCCTTCTTTACTTTACAAAAATCTCACTGAATATATGTATCCCTAGTTATCTTTAAGTTCTCCATCTGCATTTCCTATCAGATATGCATTGCCTCTTCTCATTCTTTATACTGTGAAGTAAGTGTTAAGTTGAACGGTATAAATCTGTCCAGATGTTCATCAGGCAGGAGGAAAATTCAGTTGCAAATTTAGCAGGAAGCAGTATTTCTCCTAAACCCCCGTTTGTCCAAACAACCCTGTCCTTTGAGTGACTACCTCTTTCCTGCTCACTGAGAAATATTATTCTCTCAAATCACGGAAGTCTGGCTGTTTGAAATCCTATCAGTAAGAATGAAACATCTCCTTCTTGTCTGGAGTGTATGAGTCACATTGACAAATATAAGCCACCTCAATCCCCAGCCCTGGTCCTGGGCTTCAGATAAGGGGTTCTGATGCTACATACCACATCTATTTCCTTTGCAGCTGCCAAGGAAGCAGGGCCCTGGGTCCACTTGGTAAGGCAGATGTGATACTGAATGCTTGGCAAGGAACCCCGATCTTCTTTAAACTTACGAAAATCCCGTCTCCTTCAAATTTCACTTAAAGCCCAGCTTTCCACAAATCCTGTAAAGCTCTATCCTGTTCTTTGTTTGGTGGGAAATCTCACATTCCTTCAATTGTGCTGTCTCCTTCACTGCCTGGTGATAATAATATCAGACACACCATTTATCAGAGAGTAAATGAGCGAGATTTTGTTGGACTGCAGGTTTGCCTTTGGTTGAGTCTCATGATTGGCCTGGGCTACTACCAAGTGTTCGGTTCCCCATTCTCCTACGCATTCACTCTCTAATTAACTTCAATTTGTGATTAACTTTTCTCTCTTTTATTATGAAATAAACACAAAAAATATATATAATATATAAGCCATATATGTATATATAAAATATATAAACTACACATCCCTATTTAAATACTAATGAAATGGACACCAATATAGCACCTGTTGAGCTTAAAATTAGAACCAGTGTTTATGTTAAATTTATGCTTTTTAACTTTTTATAGTTAAGTCAATTCAGTCTTTTTCTTTATTAAATTTGATTTTTCTGTCTTGTTGAAGAAATGTTTTCTCACCTGGAAATCATAATCTATTTTTTTTTTCCTAAAAGTTTTAAAGCAGTACCATCCTTTTTTAAGAATTTAATCTATTAAAAGCAATTTTTTTGAAGAAGTAGAGAAATTTTCCAGTTTTTTAATTCCAATTTTCCCTAGGCTGAATATCACTTCTGTCATATTTATTTTCAAATATACTTGAATGTCTTTGCAAAGTTTTTTCTATGGGTGTATTTGTTCTATTCTTATGCTTTTAACATGAACATTAATATTAGAGAAGAAATTTCCTCACTTCTAATATTAGTTAGGAATCCATAAAATAATTAGAATCATCTGTTTCTACAAGACATCTTCTTGGTAACTTGATTGGCATATATTGAATCCATATGTCACACTGGAAATCTACCTACCTTACAACACCAAGTCTTCATGAAAGCCTGTATCCTTCCATTTACCTAGGTTTCTTTACTTTCAATAAAATTGCAAATTTATGCATATGTGTTTGTTAGTTTTTCTTGTCCATCTTTTTAAGTATTGCAGTTGTGTTGTTGTAATAAATTATATTTTCAAAAATTATATTTTTCTAATAATTTTGCTTACTCTTTTGAGATGTGCATATTGGTTTTCTCCTTTATGCTTTTAAATACATGATTTATATTCATGGATTTTCTAGCAATGAAGTAACTTTGCAACTCTAGAATAACTCCAACTTTGTTAAGATATAACACTTTTTTACAATAGTTGGATTTGGTTTACTAATATTACACTTAAAACTTTTAATATATTTTCTATTTAAACTTTTTTTGTGGTATACCAAGTTTTTAACACCTAAACTTTCCACCCATGACTTAGTAACACAGGTCTCTGGTATCTATTAAGCACAAGGATTACCAGAACTTTTATTCAATGTGTTTTGCTTCCATAGTTTTGAATGAAACAGACAACTATTGATTTTTTAAAAAATCTGAAATGTAGGAGGTCATGAAAGTGAGCTTCACTATGTGCATCAGTCCTTTCTCAAAATTCAGCAAATTTCAGTCTATTTAAAAATTTATTTTCTGATATTTCTGTTACTACAGATTATTAAGCTTATTCATTACAATATTTTAATTATTTTACTTTCAAACTTTCTGTCTTTCCTTCCCAAGTATTTAAAATCAGTCTGATCATTTTTGTCTTCAACTAGAAAATTTGAGTTATTTACATAGTTACATACATATACATACATATAACATAGTTATATTTAAATTTACATTTAGGTTTGCCTTGTTAGTTTGCTTTTCTGGCTTTTAATCTTATGTGTAATTGCATGCTTCTAATTTTCTTCATTCCTTCTTTCATCTTAGATATTTATTTTGTAATAATTTATTTTCCTCTTGAAAATACATGTTACAGAAATTCTCCTTAAAAAGACATATTGGAGATTAATCTCTTGTCAGTTGCTCTGTTTGAAAATATTTTCTTCCATTCTGAGGAAATGGCATTTTTCACAATATTAGATCAAAATTTTCACAATTTGTATGGTAACACAAAAGACCCTGAATAGCCAAAGCAATCTTTGGGGAAAGAAAAAAAAAAAAAAAAAAAAACAGAGCTGGAGGATTCAGGCTCTATGACTTCAAACAATATTACAAATCTACAGTAATCAAGACAGTGTGGTACTGGCACAACAGCAGAAATATAGATCAATAGAATAGGATAGAAAACCAGAGATAAACCCACACACCTATGATTACCTAATCTACAACAAAGGAGACATATCTATACAATGGAGAAAAGACAGTCTCTTCAGTAAATGGTGCTGGGAAAACTGGATAGCTACATGTAAAAGAATGAAATTAGAACCTTCCCTAACAGCATAAAGAAAAATAAACTCAAAATGGATTAAAAAACTAAATGTAAGGCTGGACACTGTAAAACTCTTAGAGGCAAACATAGGTAGAGCACTCTTTGACATAAATCACAGCAAGCTCTTTTTTGACCCACTTTCTCTCTAGAGAATGGCCATCATCAAAAAATCTGCAAACAATAAATGCTGGAAAAGGTGTAGAGAAAAGGGAATCCTCTTATGCTGTTGGTGGGAATGTAAATTGATACAGCCACTATGGAGAACAGTATGGAATTGCCTCAAAAATACTAAAAATAGAACTTCCATATGACCTAGCAATCCCAATCCTGGACATATGTCTAGTTCAGTTCAGTTCAGTCATTCAGTTGTGTCCGACTCTCTGTGACCCCATGAACCACAGCACGCCAGACCTCCCTGTCCTACACCAACTCCCACAGTCCACCCAAATCCATCTCCATTGAGTCAGTGATGCCATCCAACCATCTCATCCTTGGTCATCCCCTTCTCCTGCTGCCCTCAATCTTTCCCAGCATCCAGGACTTTTCCAATGAGTCAACTGTTCGCATCAGGTGGCCAAAGTATTGGAGTTTCAGCTTCAACATCAGTCCTTCCAATGAACACCCAGGACTAATCTCCTTTAGGATGGACTGGATCTCCTTGCAGTCCAAGGGACTCTCAGGAGCCTTCTCCAACACCACAGTTCAAAAGCATCAATTCTTCAGTGCTCAGCTTTCTTCACAGTCCAACTCTCACATCCATACATGACCACTGGAAAAACCATAGCCTTGACTAGACAAACCTTTGTTGGCAAAGTAATGTCTCTGCTTTTTAATATGCTATCTAGGTTGGTCATAACTTTCCTTCCAAAGAGTAAGCATCTTTTAATTTCCTGGCTGCAGTAACCATCTGCAGTGACTTTGGAGCCCAGAAAAATACCAGAGAAAACCATAATTCAAGAAGGTACATGAATGAAGCCCAATATTTATTGCAGCGCTGTTTATAATAGCCAGGACATGGAAGCAACTTAAATGTCCACCAATAGAGGAATTGATAAAGAAGGTGTGATAAATATATACAATGGAATACTAGTCAACCAGTGTTCTTGGAACATAAAAGGAACAAAATTGTGCCATTTGCAGAAATGTGGATAGACCTAGAGGCTGTCATACAGAGTAGAGTAAGTCAGAAAGGGAAAAACAAATATTGTATATTAATGCACATATGTGGAATCTAAATGGATAGTACATACGAACCTATCTGCAAAGCAGAGATAGAGACACAGAGGTAGAGAACAAATGTATGGACACCAAGGGACAGGAGAAGAGTTGACCTAGAGGCTGTCATACAGAGTAGAGTAAGTCAGAAAGGGAAAAACAAATATTGTATATTAATGCACATATGTGGAATCTAAATGGATAGTACATACGAACCTATCTGCAAAGCAGAGATAGAGACACAGAGGTAGAGAACAAATGTATGGACACCAAGGGACAGGAGAAGAGTGGTAGGATGAATTGGGATATTGGAATTAACATATATACACTATTATGTATATAATAGATAATTAATGAAAACCTACTGTATAGCACAGTGGCAAAACAGTATAATCTGTTTGTAGGATGTATATTAAGTCAACCTTTAAAAAGTATTCCAATACACATTTGTTGTTGTTATTTAGTTGCAAAGTGGTGTCTGACTCTTTGCGAACTCATGGACCATAGCCCACCATGCTCTTCTGTCTATAGGATTTCCCAGGCAAGAATACTGGAGTGGGCCGCCATTTCCTTCTCCAGAGGATCTTCCCAACCCAGGGACTGAACCTGCGTCAACTGCATTGGCAGGCAGAACCGTTACTGCTGAGCCACCAGGAAATCCTCATATATACATTCAGTTCAGTTCAGTTCAGTCGCCAGGCCTCCTTGTCCATCACGAACTCCTGGAGTTCACTCAAACTCACTTTTTTTTTTATCCAGTTGCACTTTAATATGTCTAGTGTCTGAGAATCTGATTCTGTTTTTTTCTTTTTTTAAAATAAAATCTGCTGACTCTTATGATTTCTGGTTACCTCATATGCTTTGAAACTTTTTAATTTTCAATTCAGTAACTCATTTTCATTGCCCCTCTATTGGCTACAGTCAAGGCCTATTACCTGTGTGCCTCTGCAGAACATTTGCCTGTGCTCCTGAGTTAGGGCTGTGGACAGGACAAGGTACTTTTTCAGCGCAGGGTGATGGGGTGGTGTGAGTGTTGTTTGTTTGAGGAAATCAGATAGCGAATTCTTACCCTCAATACAGGCGAGGGGAGGCTTTGCCTTAAAAATTCTCAAGGAGGACTTGTTTATATTTTACCTTCTAATAAGATGCAAGACTGGGAAGGCCACTCACCCCCAACACCCTCAGCACTGACTTCTGTCTTGCAGATTCGCTGTGCACAGTGCTCATTTCTGCTGGATTATCTGCTCTCACTTTCCTTCCTGAACAGGCTCTAGTCACTCTTCTCTGTTCCCAGGGCCCACGAGAACCAAAACTCGGAGTCATCAGTGGTCACAAATACTTCACTGGCAACAGCCAGTGTCCAGGCACATGTTCCCCCCTTGGATTTACTTTCTTGTCATTTGGGCCCCTCTGAGAATAGTGCTTTTCCTGAAGACTCACCTGTGCATTTGCTTTTGGGTCTTAGCTATCACTTTCAGATATTCCATGACTGAGGTTTTAGGAGCAGCATGAAGTCTACAATACTGTTAGAAAGAGAAGTTTCCTTGTTCAGATGTATCCAGTGAAATCATCATACCAACTGAGATTGGAGGCGTTTTCAAAATTATAATCTTTTCTAACATAATTTTAATCTTTAGTTGAGCTTGTACATGCACACACATGCGCACGTGTGTGCGTGCGCGTGCACGCACACACACACACACACACACACAGTTCTGAGGCTGAAACTATCTGGGAATACTGATATAATAGAAGTTATGGGAAAGCCCTGCCTTCCCACTGGAGAAAATCTACATTGACTCTCTTAGGACTTAGATCCCAAGGTGAACTAAAAATCATTTTTTAAAACTCATAGGATTAGGTGCCATACACTTTCTAGTGCTAAAAGGTGAGATTTTCAGAGTATATTTTTTCATCATAATTAATTAAAATAAAATTTTAATCCCTCTCCCATCTTAGTTCTTACAGTTTAAAAATGTTTCTGTATAATTTCTTTGAAACAACCATAAGGAAATAGATGAAAAGAGAGAACCTTCCCAGAACAAACTAAAAGAATCAGCAGTGTTGATTAAGTGCTTGCCATTGGACCAGCTCTTTTGCCTGATCTCTCACACCTCCTTTAGTTATTGATGCCAGGGCCCAGTCTCCTGAAATGTCACTGTTTTCTCTACGTCTGTAAAAACTGAGTCCAATCACTGCATTTTAGAGTGGATAAAGTTATGTAACATAGAAGTGCTCATGTTGAAATATGATTTTTTTTCAGTTGTAGATATCTTTATTACTATTATTATCATTTCTAGTGCAGTAACTTCACTAAATCACTTAGGGTGTTTGAAAGGAGTTCAATACACCCTCCCCTCTCCCACACTCTGTTTCAATTCCAGGCCAGGTCAGAAGGAGAAATAAAACATAACTCTACTCTTTCCTAGTCATGCTTTGCTTGTATGCCAGATACAGAAAAGAGAAGTACTCCAATTCAGGAGGTCATGTTTTCAACCTTCTTAGAGTTATAAATGTATCATATTCCCATAAGAAAAATTATTAACAGGGTTTAGAAAAATGTCTCTAAAATGTGACTGCCAGAACTGCTCATTCACCCATTGGCCACAGGGGCCCTGAATGTCTCAGCATTTGGACAGAGGCTCTGCAGGTAGACGCCAGCTAGCACGCCTGGCCAGACCCATGCCAAGGGGCAAGAGAATACTGGCCCCTGTAACTCCCTGATTCAGCTACAGCATTCACTGCAGCCAGAAGAGTTGTTAGTAATCGTAAAGAAATACTATGAAAACTCTTGAATTGCAACCAAAGACGAGAGAGGATAAAAGTAGCCAAAAAAAGCACCAGCTGTGGAAGCAGTTTTGGCCCCTCAGTTGACATGTGATTCTGGGAATGGCATATTTTCTCTTGGGCTTCATTTTCTTTCTGTTTGAAATGAAAAGGCTGTGCTGATTACTAATCTGGTATCTTCAGGCACTATCAGATCAAGTTGTAAATTAAAAAACAAAACAAAACTGAAAATGTTGAGATGTAGCCCATGGACACCAGTGATGAAGGCCTCTCTTCTCAGGCATGTGGAGGAGCTGAATCAGACAGGTCCAGACTGCATGGAGCAGGAAGACATTCAGACAGCCGTGTCCCATGCTGGTACTTGCTTCCTCATCCATAAACACAGCAGGTGAACCATAAGAAGTCTTTGGACAGCTAGACCCACCTAACCCAAATCCAAACAGGTTTCAAGGTGGCTCCTCACACTCTGGAGTCAGCCAACAGTATTCCTTGCAGTTTCTCCTTCAGGAGCAACAAATATGAATTCATGGTTGATGACTGCAAAGCTGTGCTGCTTCTGCAGGATCTTTTAATCCCTTCCCCTCCTGACTTTCATCTTTCTCAGGAGCTCTAAAGGTGCTTTAGAAACCCAGTGAACTCTCCAAACATGGTTAACCAAGAAGGGAGTGGAGGGGTGGTAATGCAGCCTGTCAACACAGCCGCAGACCGTGAAAATCATCCGCAGACCGTGGACATTGCTTTTTTATTTGAGAAAATGGATCCCCAGAGAAGATGAATGGTGAGCATAGTCTTTCATGGTGCACAAAGAAGAATGTCAAACAAAAACTCAAAGCAAACATTCGTCACAGTGTCCTTCCCCCTTTCCATGGGACTACACAGCTTCTTCAGAGCTTGTAACTGGAGACCCACATGCAAAATATAATCATTTCTCTACATTATGAGAAGCGTTATGCTTGTGAGATTTGGAGCAAGTTTCCCCATGTGTAAAGTGGGGTTATAAATAAAACTCATCTGAATTTGCAAGGATTGTTAATCATACATTTCTGTGTACTGGGCAGTACCTGCTAACTGGCAGGCACCCAGTGAACACTTGTGCCTTTGATCGTCCATTCTTCACTTCGATGTCCTCCCAGAGCTGGCCCTCTGTCAGGAGTCTGAGTGCAGATCCCCTCTCAGTGTCTGAGTTCGTCTCCTGTTGCTCCTCTGCTCTTTCCATCTCTTCATTCGGGAGGCATCACTGTGTCATTCACATCCTCACTTGGAGCGAGCTCTTCTGAGAAATTGTCTAAAATGGCACCGTCTAAATCCAGTGCCCTCCTGTCCTTTTCTACAGCAGCAGGCTGTTTTCTTCTCTGGGTAACTCAGGATAATATATGCGTGAGTGCTCAGTTGCTTCAGTCATGTCTGACTCTTTGTGACCCCACGGACTGTATGTAGCCCTCCAGGGTCCTCTGTCCATGGGATTCTGCAGGCAGGAATACTGGAGTGGGTTGCCATTTTCTTCTCCAGAGGATAATACATACATTTATGTTTATCTGTTTTAAATCTCAGTTATGTGTATTCCTTTAACATGAAGATAGTGGCCATGCATCGTACTCATATGTCTCCAGAGCAGCAACATAGAATATATGTGCATGTGTGTGAGTGTGGTGCTCAGTTGTGTGTGATTCTTTGCAACCTCGTGGGCTATAGCCCTTCAGGATCCCCTGTCAATGGGATTTCCCCATCAAGAATACTGGAGTATTTATATCTATCGATATATAGAGAGAGATATGAGAGAGAGGAAGAAGACATTTATTTTATGAACTGGCTTCTGGCTGTGGGATGGGCAAAGATGAAGCAAACAGGGCAGGGTGGCACAGTGAAAGCTTGGACAGACTTTTTCTCTGCTGAAGTCTTGAGACTAAATTCCTTCTTTGGGAAACCTCAGCCTTTGTTCTTAAGGCCTTTAATTAGATGAGATAATTACCCACATTATAGAAAGTAAGCTACTCACTTAAAATCAACTGGTTGTAAATGTTAATCATGTCTGCAAAATACCTCCACCGCCACATCCGGACTGGCAACTGGGCACAACGGCCCAGCCGCATTGACATGTGACACTGACCATCACAAGTGATGACTGCCATTCCCGCACGTTGATTCCTGCCAGCACAGACAACATGACCCTAGACCTGCTAGCCCAGCCCCGTAGGATCTCTGAGCCCAGTGGTCTTTAATGCATCTAGTCTTCTTTCCCTAGCCTACATCAGAGTTTTGACACTCGCGCTTGGGTGAAGAATCAGGTATCATCCTTGATATTTCCCTGGTGTATAATTTCCCTCCTGTGAAGCATGATACAGCTGGTCACTTTGGGTCTGACCATCAGAATCTGAGTTCCAGTCAATTGTCCAGCTTTGTTTGTGTTTGGGGAGATTTCCAGGCCCCCGCCCCTGACCCCAAGCCTCCATCTCACTAGACTTTGAATGGAGATAGTGATGCTGACCCCAGGGCTTGAGTGGGACCATGTTCATCTTTCTGCTCATGACCTTGGCTCTCTGCTCACATTGATTGCACTGGATGTGCTCTGAGAGAGAAATCCAGTCACATCTGGAGGCTTTTTCCTTCTCTGTTCAGAGCTGTACTCACCCACCAGAGCAGGTAATGGAGGACCCATATTCCCAGGACACTACGAGAAGGAGGAGGTAGGCCTGGGTCCAGTGGGAGGAAACTAACCCCTTCAGCCATCTCAGAAACCTGCTCTGCAGGCGACCGATTTCTCGGCAAATTCCCCATCTCATATGTTTCTGAGAGAATGCTTCCCAGGCCAGTTTCCTCCTCGACCCTCCCAAGCTTTGCTCTAATTAAAAGTACTAGCTGCTACCTCAAGGGGGGTTAAAAACAAAAAGAATACATAAAATTTAAAATGCTAAAACCAGAACACAAGATTGTATCACAGCAAATGGAACCTAACCTTTGGCCTTCACTTCTCCTGCACTTTCACAGTAAAAAGGGATTAGTCTTTTTAAGTCAAGTCATTTCTCTTAAAAAAAAAAAAAAAGACAAATATCAAATGTGTACAGCCACGGAAATGTTTGAAGTTTCTAATGTCCTGATAGTTTATAAACTCCAACTCCCACACATCACATAAAAATGATGAACTAGCCCACTTTTAAATGAAAAAAAAAAAAAAAGTTTGGAAGAACTGTTTACACCTCTATTTGGTTGTTGGGAAAGACTTGAATTCTGAGGGGCAAGAATGCAGCCAGCCCTGCAGGAGTAGCTCACCGAGTCTCTAGGGCCATGCTTTCTACAGAAGTGACCTGGGAACTGAGGCTCAGAGAGGGGTCAAAAGGACTTTCATAGACCTATTTTTGGTCATATTTATTTGGTGAACATTTATGGAGCATCTGCTGTATGCCAGAGCTTGTGTAAGCCACTGGGAAAACCAGAATATATACATGACCACCTCCACCCCATGGAACATACAGATGAAGAGACAGTTGATTCACAGCTGAGGTTGAGATTTTGTTACTGAAACAATGACAGAACCTTGACAGAAGACTCCTATGAGCATCAGCAAGAGGATTTTCATCTAACTACAAAAGACAAACCACCTGTCCTGACAGAAGACAGAAACCTGAGGGTGGAGGTTTCCACACTTTCAACCGGATACATTATGGCGGGCAATATATTGCATTTCAGGTGAAAGACAATTGTGGGTAATGATAATGAGAAACAGAAAATATGATAACTTAGGGAGGATGTTAAGAGTCCCTGAGGATGGGACATGAATGCATGAGTCGAGGCAGCAATGGTGGGTTGCAGGTACAAGCAGATGTAAGTTTGCAGACAACTGTAAAATAACTCCGCAGAGTTTTAGAAATTTCCTGCAGGCAATGGAGAACCACCTACATGGAAGTAAGAGGGACAGACAGAAGTTCATTTTAGAAAGAGACTCTTGGAAGCAGAGAGAACAGATTTGTGAATGGCAGTGCTAGAGCCGGGAGCCAAACAGCAGGCTGGAGGGAGAAAAAAGAGCCAGAGTTCCAGCCAGGAAAGAGATGCAGAGGGAGGAGGAGTGTGCAGGAGATTGAATCTTGCCACTGGGTGGAGTAGGCTTCTAGGTGCTGGGGGAGGTGATAGGGTCTCGGGGAAATGAGGCTCACCCATACCAAGCCCCCAAACAGCTTCAGGAGAGCAACACTCTGATTAGTTGGGAGTAATTAGTTTGGAGGGACTGATGCTAAAGCTGAAATTCCAGTACTTTGGCCACCTCATGCGAAGAGTTGACTCATTGGAAAAGACTTTGAGGCTGGGAGGGATTGGGGGCAGGAGAAGAAGGGGACGACCGAGAATGAGATGGCTGGATGGCATCACTGACTCAATGGACGTGAGTCTGAGTGAACTCCGGAAGTTGGTGATGGACAGGGAGGCCTGGTGTGCTGCGATTCACGGGGTCGCAAAGAGTCAGACACGACTGAGCAACTGAACTGAACTGAACTGAACTGAAGAATAAGATACCTGTGAGAATATTTGTTGATAACAGCCCTTGGAGGTCATGGGGACCAGATCCAGAGTGGTGCTGGGTGGTGGGATTCGGGCTTTTCACTGGCTCTGGGAGTATGTCTCTCCCCCTCAAATAAACCTATCTCCTGGGAATTTCATGGGTGAGATCAAACTCTGACCTGAGTCAGGATAAGGGAATGTTTCTGGTTCTGGTTCCAGAGCCAGAAGTCTTTTCTTCAAGTTAAACATTATGAGAAGTATCCTGTGTCAGTAAATGAAAAACATGGGCAGTGATGAAATGCTGTTCCAGAGATCAGAAGAGTTGCAGCACAAAGCACAGATTCTTTCCAAAGAATGCAGGACTCTACCTATATTTGTTTCCTACTGCTACAATCACAAATTATCTCAAAAGAAGACATTTAGAGCAATATAAATTTATCATCTCATGGTTCTGTGAGATAGGAGTCAGCACTGATCTCACTGAGCTAGAATCAAGTTGTTGGCAGGGTTGGTTCCTTCAAGAGGAGTATCCATTTTCATGCATTTTTAGCTTCTCGAGGCCACCCACGTTCCTTGGCTCATGGCCCCTTCCTCCATCATCAAAACCAGCAACAGTGGTTGTATTGTATCTTGTGTCCAGTCACTCTGCCTTCTCTTCCATTAATAATTAGGGCCCTTTGAGATTGCATTTAGTGCCCCCCTGGCTATTATAGAATCGTTTCATCTCAGAATCTTTACCTTAATCACGTCTGCAGAGTCTCTGGCCAGATAACTTTCCATATTGATGGATGCAGAAATCAGATCTGACACCTTTAGGGAAATCAGACTCCAGAGTGGATAGCTTGCCAACAGCCATGCAGTTTTGAGAAGTAACTCTAATAAATGTTTCGTTAAGGGAGAAAAGGAGATTAAATTTTAGGAAAAGAAAGCCCATTTTCCAAATAGGGAAATTATGTCCTATATTCTGGGAGAACATGGGGTTAAAAGGGCTAAAAGTCTCATGATTTGTGTCTCTTTCTTCCAGTTGTGACTTTGGTGCACATCTTGGGCTTGACTAGCAAAGCTCTTGTGAGAAAGAGTTGGGCAGCCTCCCTCCCCTTCCATTCCTGCCTTGGTTGTTTCAATTAAACCTGCAGCATTGACACCAAGACTGGAAGAGAGTACCTACCTGAGTTAGGGCTGAGCAACAGCAGATGGGGCAAGGCTCCTTGGCCTGGAAACCAGAGAACCCACAGCAGCAGGGAGCTCAGGGAGGGGCTGATCTAGAAGCGAGAGGCAAGTAAAGCTTCAATGCCACACAGATGAAGAAAGACAACCTAGAGAGGTGATGTAGGAGATGATGTGACTAAACCCAAACAGCAGGAAAGGGTTGCATACAGGGCTGGGTGTAGGAAAGGGGAATAGTTTGGGTGCTGTGTGCAGGAGGGGCACACTGCTGGAAGATGTGAAGTGCAGAAAGGCCAGTCTACTGCTGAGAGTGGAGAAGATCCTGTTCTCACCCTCTTCCTGTGCATCCCACCAGATACTCTTGGCTAGGAGGCCTTGGCCAGGCCTAGGGCCCATAAGACAGCAGAACAGACAAGACAGAACAGAAACTCCCTCCCAGCAGACAAGGGACTTCACTGTTTTTTTTCCTCTAGTCTCCATCTGGCCACCTGGCCTGCTGGACTCCCTGACTCTTGATATCTCCAGGCTGCAGATGTAATGCTATACTTCTGGGGGCAGCCACCTAACCTGAAAGCCTGTCTCCTCTATAGGATTGTGAGCTGGTCCAGTTACAACTGCCACTTCAGATGGAGCTTGAAGGTGAGGGTGGTGCAGAGCTGAATCCCTAACACCTAGAGTGGTGATGCACAGAAACAGAAATACATGTGGGTTAAGGCTGTCTGTTGCCAAGGCATAACCAAGACTGTGTTGCTTCTCTTGTAAAAATTACAACTAAAGCCATATTCACACTAGAAATCTCCCTTAGAAGATAAACTTTTTAAGCCAAGGATTAAATAAATGTTGTATATTCAAGTTCCAGGTGGGATAAGCCTACATGTTATTAACACCTAGAGTGGTGATGCACAGAAACAGAAATACATGTGGGTTAAGGCTGTCTGTTGCCAAGGCATAACCAAGACTGTGCTGCTTCTCTTGTAAAAATTACAACTAAAGCCATATTCACACTAGAAATCTCCCTTAGAAGATAAACTTTTTAAGCCAAGGATTAAATAAATGTTGTATATTCAAGTTCCAGGTGGGATAAGCCTACATGTTAATATTATTGGTGAAAAATTCTACATACAAATATTTCTTTAATGACATCTTTTACTTTTAGAATACATCCCAATCAAGAAATATTTTGTTTTAAAAACTAATATTGATAGTATGTACCAGGGACTAGACTAAGCATTTTAGATACAGTCCTGTCTTTAACCACAGCTGTGTAAGAAAATTGATTTCATTTTCCCTAAAGCACATAAGATAAAAAATAACATAAAACCTCACATGACTCCAATAGACAAAAATTCAGACAAATGTATTTATGAACACAGATATGAAAATAATAGATGAACATACCAGCAAACTGAATAGTATGTTAAAATATTGATTGTTATCATCACATAGGGTTTCACTTACAAATGAAGTGATCACTTTACATTTTTATATTGATAAACCATTTGTAATAATTAATTTTGCTAATAAAATTGAACTTGACATAATCAGATATCTAGTTGTGATTAAAAAAGTATTAAACCTGGAACATGATCATGAATATCTACCACACAGCAACGAAAAGTCTACTTTGCTGCGACATAGTAAAATCTCATTTATTGCAATCAGAAAATATTATGTGCATCCTTATGGATATTTAATTTTATTCTGGAAGTGCTAGCAAATGAAAAAATTTGAAAAAGAAACAGATTCTTGAAAGAAACAGATAAATATTATTATTTACAGGTTATACGATCATAAAATTGTATACCTAATATACTCAAATATTATTGTTAGTTTTTTTAAGGGTAGGGTATAGTGATCAGATCCCTTCCTGGATCACAGCCTTGTTGTGGCAAAGGCACTTATGTAATACAATGAGCTATGAACCATGCTGTGAAGAGCCATTCAAGATGAATGGGTCATGGTGAAGAGTTCTGACAAAATATGATCACCTTAGCTGTCTCCTGAGAAACTTGTATGTGGATTAAGAAGCAATAGTTAAAATCAGACATGGAACAACAGACTGGTTCAAAATTGGGAAAGGAGTATGAGAAGGCTATATCTTGTCACCTTGCTTATTTAACTTATTTGCAGAGTACATCATGCAAAATGCCTGGCTGGATGAATAACAAGCTGGAATCAAGATTGCCAGGAGAAATATCAACAACCTCACATATGCAGGTGATGACATTCTTTGGCAGAAAATGAAGAGGAGTTAAAGAACCTCTTGATGAAGGTGAAAGAGCAGAGTGCCATAGCTGGCTTAATATTCAACATTCAAAAAACTAAGATCAGAGCATCCAATCCCATTAAGTCACAGCAAATAGAAGGGGAAAAAGTGGAAACAATGAGAGATTTTCTTTTCTTGGGTTCTAAAATCACTGCGAATGGTGACTGCAGCCATGAAATTAAAGGATGCTTGCTCCTTGGAAAAAAAAAAAACTATGACAAACCTAGATAGTGTATTTAAAAGCAGACATCACTTTGCTGGCAAAGGTTCATATAGTCGAAACTATGGTTTTTCCAGTAGTCATGTGCAGGTGTGAGAGGTGGACCCTAAAGAAGGCTGAGCACCAAAGAATTGATGATTTCCAATTGCAGTGCTGGAGAAGACTTTTGAGAGTCCCTTGAATTATAAGGAGATCAAATCAGTCAATCCTAAAGGATATCAAGCTTGAATATTCATTGGATATTGAATGAATGATGCTGAAGCTGAAGCTCCAATACACCAATGGCCACCTGTGAAAAGCCAACTCATTGGAAAAGACCCTGATGCTGGGAAAGATTGAGGGCAGGAGGTGAAGAGGGTGATAGAGGATGAAATTGTTTGATAGCATCACTGACTCAATGCACATGAATCTGAGCAAACTCTGGGAGATAGTGGAGGACAGGGGAGCCTGTTATGCTCCAGTGCATGGGGTAACAGAGTTGAACAAACACAACTTAGCAACTGAACAACAAAAGCAACAACACAGTGTTCATAATTTAAAAAAAAAAAAAAAACAGAAAATAATAGCTTCATTAGATTTCAGCAATATTATGAAAATACTCAAACAGAAACAAAGGACTCTTTCCTAAAAGGTAACATGGAAACTTACATCCAGTTCAGTTCAGTCGTTCAGTTGTGTCTGAATCTTTGAGACCCCATGGACTGCAGCATGCCAGACTTCCCTGTCCATCACCAACTCCCAGAGCTTAGTCAAACTCATGTCCATCGAGTCAGTGATGCCATCCAGGCATCTCATACTGTCTTCCCTTCTCCTCTCACCTTCAATCTTCCCTAGCATCAGAGTCTTTACCAATGAGTCAGTTCTTCACATCAGCCAGCCTAAGTATTGGAGTTTCAGCTTCAGCATCAGCCCTTTCAATGAAGGAAACAATGTCTCTGCTTTTTAATATGCTGTCTAGATCGGTCATAACTTTTCTTCCAAGGAGCAAGCATTTTTTAATTTCATGGCTCCATCACCATTGTAGTGATTTTGGAGCCCCCAAAAATAAAGTCTGTCAGTTTCCATTGTTTCCCCATCTATTTGCCATGAAGTGATAGGGCCAGATGCCATGATCTTCATTTTCTGATTGTTGAGTTTTAAGCCAACTTTTTCCCTCTCCTCTTTCACTTTCATCAAGAGACTCTTTAGTTCTTCTTTGATTTCTGCCATAAGTGTGGTATCATCTGCATATCTGAAGTTATTGATATTTCTCCCGGCAACCTTGATTCCAGCTTGTGCTTTATCCAGCCCAGCATTTCTCATGACGTACTCTGCATATAAGTTAAATAAGCAGGGTAACAATATACAGCCTTNCATAAGTGTGGTATCATCTGCATATCTGAAGTTATTGATATTTCTCCCGGCAACCTTGATTCCAGCTTGTGCTTTATCCAGCCCAGCATTTCTCATGACGTACTCTGCATATAAGTTAAATAAGCAGGGTAACAATATACAGCCTTGACATGCTCCTTTCCCCATTTGGAACCAGTCTGTTGTTCCATGTCCAGTTCTAACTGTTGTTTCTTGACCTACATACAGATTTCTTAGGAGGCAGATCAGGTGGTCTGGTATTTCCATCTCTTTAAGAATTTTCCACAGTTTGTGGTGATCCACACAATCAAGGCCTTTACATTGCCATATGTAAAATAGATAGCCAATGAGAATTTGCTGTTTGGCTCAGGAAAATCAAACAGGGGTTCTGAATTAATCTAGAGGGGTGAGATGAGGGTGGGAGATGGGAGGGAGGTTCAAAAGGGAGGGGATCTATGTATACCTATGGCTGATTCATGCTGAGATTTGACAGAAAACAGCAAAATTCTATAAAGCAATTATCTTTCAATAAAATAATAAATTTTAAAAAGTGTTCTCTCTGAATTGATTCAGAGTTGTAAGTGTATGTCTAGTAATTCACATGATGCCTTCAACTCCCCAGAAAACCTTAACAGCAGTGAAAAATCCTGCCTTGGAACATGCCCATGTTCTGCTTCCAGAGCTCCTGAAAAGGCACATAGAGGTTGAAAGAAAAAGAAAAGATGGGGGCCAAGCATGAGCTATCCTTGAGAATGTGCCAATTCAAATTTATTTATCCCTGATAATTACAGTAATTTTCACATCACAGTTTTACTTGACATGTCTATTGTTTCCTTCTCTCTAAAACCCTGATAACACCTTTTAAGATAACCTTCCCCTCTGCTCATTCTTTCTCAGAGCTCTGAGCTCATGAGCAAGCTATGTATGCATCACAGATTAAACAGTCAAATTGGCTGCCTGAACCATTTACCTAAGGTAAATCACAAACACATCAGCTCCTCCAGGGCACAGTTTGTGATGGAACTTTTCATCACACTCATGAAGCTGCAAAACTCAAGTCTAAAGGTGGATTTTCTAAAACAGGAATGATGGTTACAGAAATTAGTGCCAGAGCCTAGGGGCTGAAAGAGAAAAGCTGAAAAGTTTCTGTTCCTTAGCAACCACTTTTTTATTTTAAATTTTAAATCAAGATTAGATATTTGTACCTCTAGACTAACTAGATATTTGTTGAAATGATGACATAATGAATCTTTCTGGATCCAGCTCAAAGGAATGGATTGATTCCTTCAATTTTTGTGCAGATTACTGGGCTCTCTCTCTGTTGGAGGCAAGGAGGCTTAAACAAATAATTACATAATACATCTAAATATACAATAGCTGTCCTAAGTAACACAAAATTCTAATGCTCTGTAAGTGCACAATGTGCTATGTAGGTATAAAGAAGGAGTAGAAATCCCTGACCCAGAAATATCAGATAAATTTTCCCTAAAGTGATAAGAAATTTTTTCAAAAATCAAGGCCATTTAGATGAAAATCTAATGGAATCAATTGGCTGAAGGTACAATGGGGAGCGGATTGAAGAGAATGGTATTTGAGAAGGAAAGAACTTACAATGACATGGGGCTGGGAGAAAGCATGGGGTGCACACCGAGAGAAACAGCATGTGGCTGGCCAGTGTGACACAAGGGTTGAGGTGTCTTGAAGGTGTCTCGATGTTTTCTCTGTCCTGAGGGATGGGCAAAGCCCTCCATATGCTTTCCCAGGGACAGAATCATACAACAATTTGTATTAAAGGTGAGTTGTAGCCACATAGAAAATAGAGAGGGAATGCAGTCTTTGTAGGAAGGTCAAGGGTGGTTCTTTAGAGTGAAGGATGTACACAGAGACTGGAGAGATCCAGGAGTAGAATCTTTAGGATTTGAGAACAGATTTGATGTTCTGGTGAGAGCAGAAGGTATGAACTTTCCCTGGTTGGATGAGTGGTCTTACTCTTCACAGAGCTGGTCATGAACAGGATGGTTTCTATCTATGTAACTATTAGTTGTACTGCAGAGTGTGTGTCAGAGCAAGATTTTGAACATAGTTTTTTATATGTTGAATGAGATTATTTTAGATCCTCTAAGGCAGTGTTCTGAATTAAAACATAACTTTGTGACCTGTCTCGTCATCAGGAGTAATTGCAACTGTGGGATAAGACATGATGGATAGAAGGACAGAAGAGGAGGATGACTCAGGAGGATGCTGACATTTGGTTGGCATATGAAATAACTTGAGCTTTCAAAA
Source organism: Oreotragus oreotragus (assembly GCA_006410675.1). Lineage (NCBI taxonomy): Eukaryota > Metazoa > Chordata > Mammalia > Artiodactyla > Bovidae > Oreotragus > Oreotragus oreotragus. The sequence goes on from SJYX01005446.1 coordinate 185,874, forward strand.
GATAAGAAAAATGTCAGCCAGAAAAGTGAATGGGAGAGGGAAACAGGAAAGCAGGGGTCAGGGAAAGGGAAGCTGATGTTGGAAGAAAGCGATGTGCCCTTGGGTCAAGGATAATTAGGGCTGGCAAAAGTCAATTTGATGTTTTTGAAAATTATGATTACAGAGTTCATTGTTGACTGGAAGTCAGGAGTCTTAAAACTGGTGCATGTCTGTGTCACCAAATTTCAACAGCATGCTAACACACTTTAGATGTCTTCTCAGAATAATACTTAGAAATGAAAATATAAAGTACAGAATATTACAGAAAACAATGGTATTCAGCTATAAGATATTTTAATTGCTGTGATATTTAATGGCAATACCTGTGTTACCAACATTTTAAATACCATTATGTAAAAGTATTGATAATGTAAGTGATATTTTAATAATGTAAGGAATATTATTAGTGTAAAAGGTCTTCATGACCCAGATAACCATGACAGTGTGGTCACTCAGAGCCAGACATCCTGGAATGCAAAGTCAAGTGGTTCTTAAGAAGCATCACTACGAAAAAAACTAGTAGAGGCTATGGAATTCCAGTTGAGCTATTTCAAATCCTAAAAAATGATGCTGTGAAAGTCCTGCACTCAATATGCCAGCAAATTT
>SJYX01005447.1:0-10747 GCA_006410675.1 Oreotragus oreotragus
CCTCTTCTTTGTGCCAGGAAGTGGCTGATCAAAACGAGTTGATTTCATATTTGTAACATCTTATGCATCTTCTCTCCACTTGCACAGACAGATCCTGCCCTCAGGAGGGCATGCAGGTTCATTCTCCCTGCTGGCCCCTCTCCCACTACCTTTCTGGGCTCCTGGTCCCCCCCTCATCCACACATTCTCTGCTCCTAACAAAATGTCTCCAAACATTAACAAATGTCCCCAGTGGGTAAGGATCACAGAGTCACTTCAGGTTGAGAACCACTGTTTTACGATCATTATTTATGATAATGCACTGCCATTATAGAACTCAGTACAGCAAATTCACTTTATCTCTGTCTGGCACTGTACCTGGCATGCAGCAGATGAACAGAAAATATGAATTCAAATATGCAGAGAAGTGAAGACTGCAAACTTAAAAACCAGACTGGGCTCCACTCTTGTCTCTAACACTTAGCAGTGTTAGAGTGATTCTGGAAAATTTTTTGACCTCCCCCAGTCTCAGCACCTTCATTATAAATGGGTAAAAATGGCACAAAGCTTATGCTACAGATTAAATGATGTCATTTTTCTAAAGGTCTCATGCACAGTTTGGGGTGGAGAGAAAATATGTGTGTGTTCAGTTGCTCAGTTGTGTCCGACTCTTTGTGACCCTTTGGACTGTAGCCTGCCAGTTCCCTCTGTCTGTGGGATTTTTCAGGCACGAGAACTGGATCAGGTTACTATTTCCTCCTCCAAGGGATCTTCCTGACCCAGGGATCAAACCCATGTCTCTTGTGTCTCCTGCATTGCAGGCAGATTCTTTGCCACTGAGCCATCGGGGAAACCCATAGGGAGAAAATATTAACCAAAAAAAAAAAAAACAAAAAAACCCGAAGAAAGAAAATATTAATAAATCATGCTATTAAGAGAATTCTCTGCCTGCCTGGTTGTAGAGGCCCCGTTTCATTCCCTTCCCATTATCAGGGCTGTGCACAGGGCCCAGCACAGAACGCTGGCTCAGCATGCCTTTTGGGATGGGGCAAAAATGGCAGAGCAAGGGCATTTGTACTCAGTTGTCAGGAGGGACAGAGGAGACCAGCAGACCTGAGCAGGGAAGAAGCTGACAGGGAGAAAACTACCAGCAGGTGGCCTCTTCCTGCTGCTATCTTTTCTGCTGTGGCTTTTCTCCCACTATCGGATCCCTGTGTTACTTGAAGCAACTTCAGGAGAACGAGAGTGGAAACCAACAGCAAAACTAGATGCAGAGCAACCTAAATGCGATAAAGGGCCTTTCATTCCAAGACAAGTGTGTATCTGTTTTACTTTCCTTACTAGATCACAGCCTGCCTAAGGGTTGAAGTACGGTGGCTTGTTTAGTTTAAATCTCCCTTTTCCAGAATCCCAGTTCTTGACAAGGATGATCAATAGGTGAATCAGTGAATGTCTGATGTTGATAAACCTGCCACTCAGTGGAGCGTGTGTTTCATGGAGCTCTTCCTATTGCGGAGGTATTGTCCACCGTCTTTACACTCCTCTATCGTAAGTCCAAGTCCACTCTGCTCGCGCTGGAAGGTGCTTGGCTAGAGTTAGATGCAGAGGCTTTGAGATGGCTCAAGAGGTTCAGCTCAAGCAGAACTAGCTTTGCTGGTTAACCTTAGCTGGTACAGAAGAATCTTTCTCTTCATTAGCCTTCCTGCGAGCAAACCAAGTTAACTGGCAGCAGATGACCCAGAGTACAAATGAAAATTAAATGGTGACACCAGAAGGTGGAGGTGGGGAAGAAGGAAGGAATTTATGCTCTCAAGCAGATCTTCTCAAAGTGTTATCTTTGGATTGCCTTTCCGAGAAATCATCTGTGAGGGGAAAAGTGTGTGTGTGGTTTTTTTTTAGTTTCCTGGGTCCCACAGGAGACCTATGGAATTGCAAAGTGGTGGTAAAAGACCTACCCACTCTTCTTCTTTTAAAAAAATTTTTATTTAAAATATTTTCAAAAAATTACATACGTTACAATTATTCCCAATTTGTTTCCTATAAATATATTTTGTTGCTGTGGCTGTTGTTTTTTATCCTTTGGCTGTGCCAAGCGGCATGTGGGATCTTAGTTCCCCAACCAGGGCTTGAATCCACACCCTCTATTTTGACAGCTGGAGTCTTCACCACTGGACTGCCAGCAAGTCCCTTTCTACTATTTTTAAATTAAAAAAAATTTTAAAGTTCATACTAAAATTTGATAACCACTTCTCTAAAAGAAACAGAGTTTAATGTATATGGCCATATTCCACCAAGAGCCTTATTATACATGGTCTATGACACTGGGTGGTTTCACTGAGCTTACAGAGTATTTTTTAAGGTCTTAAGAGACATCATAGTAGTTTTGGAGAAACAGCTTTGCTTTGCAGTTAAAAGACCTGAGAACTGGTCCTTTCAGATCTTCAAAACCCTCTCTGCTGTTCTATAAGTAAGCAGTAATAACAGCAAGCATGTATATGATACAAGGCACTATTCTAAACACAGATATTAACTCATTCAATCCCTCTCAACAATTCTATGAGGTAGGCTGACCCGATTGTATGAATAGAAAAACAGACACAGAGGAGTTAATCAATTGCTTAAGGATAAACAGCTAAATAGCAACCGAAAAGTTCACTTGACACTAAAAAGCATTTCTATATTCAAAACACATTTCCATATCCGGAATAGTAGGACAGGGAGTCAGGAAACCTGGGGTCAAACTTGAGCTGCTATTACTGGTTATGCAACTATGGCTGGTCACTCAGCTCCCTGGCTCTCGAGGTTCCTTAGAAAAAGGACATTCTAGAATATTTTAGGGTCTATTCTGAAATTGTCTTGTACCTCCATCACTAACCTTCCTCAATGTATTTGGTACATTTATTATGCTTTATTTTTTTAGAATTCAGGATGCATTAAAAAATGATTCCCATTATAGATTTGTTTCAGAATTAAATTGTTAAATTCCTACTTTAAATGTCTAGAGGCACTTCCCTGATGGTGCAGTGGCTAAGACTCCCGGCTCCCAATGCAGGATACTGGGGGTCGATCTCTCGTGGGGGGAACTAGATCCTATAAGCCACCACTAAGGCTCAGGGCGGCCAAATAAGTAAACATTTTTTTTAAAGTATACGTAAATTAGTTTCTGTTAGACACAGGTTTAACCATTTTAAAGATAGGTATTATATTTCCGTGGGTTTATTGAATTTTTCCTTTTCTTTATGCACCTGGTGAAAAATGACAGTTGTCCTGCCCTGGACACCCTGTGTCCCTGAAAGAGGCTGTCACAAATGGAGACCAGCAGCGGTGAGCTCTTCCTGTTTTAAAATGAGGCAAAAGCTTATGCAACTATTCATTTTGCTGTGAAAATTTCATCTGTTTTTATAGATGCGTTTTCCCAATGGGTGATACAGAGTCCTACGAGCAAGCACACCCCAAATGTTTCCTTTTCATCATTATCTAAAGCACAGCCAAGTGTTGAAAAGACAATTGTATGGCTTCTTGTGTTGCTTCGTGGGCTTAAGTGCCCACAAAGAGGATTCCTTATGCTTTAATTTCTCTTTATTTTTCTGACTGTAAAGACCCTTGGGGTAAATGCCAGCCCCACAATCCCGCCGCTATATGGTTACTGTCAGCCCGCTGCAGTGATGCTTCCTGTTCACTAGGCCTCCTTTCATGGGCCCACAATGTCCTGGCTTTGCTGCAATTCTTTGTCAACGCCCATCTCTTCAATAGCCTGTGAATAGTATTAAATGGTGTTTATGCTAGCTATTGTTGCCTTTTGTGTGGTTTGTCTAATTCACAGAGAAAAGTCTGCTTTTGTGGTCGGAGACCAGCTACGTCATGGCACACCATGTGCTTTCTGATGGGCCCAGTCCTGCTGAGTGATAACATTGCAGGCCCGAGCTCCTTTGCAACACAATCCCGCATTCTTAGCCCAGTCAATACTCTCACAGGCAGACTGGTTTACTCTCTCTCTTTTTTTTTTTTTATGAAGAGGTAGGGGAAAATAAAGCACAAACAAATACCAGATCCTGAAACAAAACAGAAAAGCAGGGTAAGTTCAACTGATCGGCGGCTTATTCAGCCAAGCAAGAAGGGAGAAGGCATGTGAAAAGAAAAATCACAGATTTATTCTATTAGCAACCGGACGTGCCAGGTGTACACACCGTGGCAGCAAATACTGCACATTTCAGGAGTAAGATTGCATTATGGTTTCAAGGCATTGTTTCAGATGATACTTAATACCAGAGTCACTACTCGGCCGGGCTTTTTTTTTAAAGTGCTCACAAAAGAGAAAGGCTAGAGTATTGATGATTACACTCTCCTCTGGTCAAGAGTCTTTGCAGGGCAGGTCTGTTGCTATGTCTTGAAAGGGCTTTTGATGTAAGAAGATCATTACGGGCTCAGTGGTAACTGATCCTGGGCAGCCCTGGCTTTTGGTGCTGAGGGTTATTTTATCCTGTTGCTCTGCATAATCCGTTTTCCAGCCATCTACAATCTTTTTTATACCCCAAATGGTGGCTTATATTTTAGTTTATTTTTTCCCTTTGAGGAATGCTTCCCAGACAAGAAGAGTCAGGTGCACAGAAAGGGGAAGAGTTTCCTGTTAGCTAGGGGCTTCTCTCGTGGCTCTGACAGTAAAGAATCTGCCTGCAATGCAGGAGACCCAGGTTCGATCCCTGGGTTTGGAAGATCCCCTGGAGGAGGGAATGGCTACCCCCTGCAGTATTCTTGCCTGTTAGCTGATGACACGTGTCTTTTGCCTTAGAAGACGAGTTTCTGACATCGGGATCCAGCTTGCTTTCCTCATGTCTTTCTACTTGCTGACATAAAAACCAATCCAAACATAAAATGAGACTGAGGCACAAAGAAGGAAAAAAAGAAACCAGGAACCATAGTTTAAAAGTGTCACACAGTCCAAGTTTTCTGGAAGGGAAGGAGTACAGACAATATTATTACATTGAAAAATATTGACAAAGTGAGATGATTTTTAGAAAATTTTATTTTATATTGGAATGCAGTTGATTAATGATATTTTATTGTTTTCAGGTGTATAGCAAAGTGATCAGTTAGACAAATACATGTATCTATTCTTTTTCTATTTTTTTTCCCATTTAGGTTATTCCAGCATAATAAGCAGTTCCCTGTGCTATACAGGAGGTGCTTGTTGGCTATCTATTTTTAAATACAGCAGTGTGTACTGCTGCTGCTGCTGCTGCTGCTAAGTTGCTTCAGTCGTATCCGACTCTACGCGACCCATAGATGGCAGCCCACCAGGCTTCCCCGTCCCTGGGATTCTCCAGGCAAGAACACTGGAGTGGGCTGCCATTTTCTCCTCCAACGTGTGTACTGCTATACAGTTAATGTTAATCTCAAACTCCCAATCTGGCCTCCTTCCCACCAGGCCCCCTTGGTAACCATAAGTTTGTGAGTCTGTTTTGTAAATAAGTTCATTTGTATCACTTTTTTTATTCCACATAAAAGCAGTATCATATGATATTTGTCTTTTCCTGACTTACTTCACTTAGTGTGATACTCTCCAGGTCATCCGTGTTGCTGTAAATGGCATTATTTCATTCTTTTTAATGGTTGAGTAATATTCCATCGTGTATATGTACCACATCTTCTTTATTTATTTCTCTGTCAATGGACATGTAGATTGCTTTCGTGTCTTGGCTATTGTAAATATTGCAATGAACACTGGGATGCATGTATCCTTTGGAACTATGTTTTTCTCTGGAAGTATGCCCAGGAGTGGGATTGCAGGATTACATTGTAGCTCTATTTTCAGTTTCTCAGGGAACTTCTACACTGTACTCCACAGGGACTGTACCAATTTATATTCCTGCCTACAGTGCAAGACGGTTCCATTTTATCCACATCCGCTCTAGCATTCATTGCTTGTAGTTTTTTTTGATGATGGCTGTTCTGATGGTAAAATGAGATGGTTTGAATTCCTGTTCAAAATTCTGAAAATATAGTACTTTATTTTTTTCTTCAGTGAGAAAGTCAAGGTAGAAAGAATCCCATCCCATCTCCAATCCAAGAAAAGCATGAGATTTGAAGGTCTTTTTGTCTGAGTTGAGTCATGTCAAGCCATGAAAAGCTGCCCCTTCCAACTTCGGTGACAAGTATTTACTGGGCCTGGTATGGGTCACACATGGAGCTGGTTGCTGTGGTAGGTTTCTAAGAAAGTGAATTTATAGTCTCTTGAGGGGAAAGTAACACTGTGAAGAAATCAGGGATAATTAAATTTTAGTGAGTCAGGGGGATGGTGAGCCCATGTTCCAGTATGCACTGGAGTAACAGGAGCTAGAGTTTATCTCATTTGTCCTGGTGTCTTTAGTACTGAACACAGTGGGTGGCATAGGACAGTGCTAGGTACTTGTTGGCTGCGTGTAGATAGGTCTCTGGCTGGAGGGACTTAAAGAAAAAATTAAATAGGGAAGGGAAAGAAGGGTTGTTACAAATAAGGAAAAGGCAAAAGCAATGCCTGGGGCAGGAATGAACTTCTGGGGATGGGACCTGAGACTTGAGCAGGGGGCTCCTCACCTTGCCCTAAGTGGCAGTTCTTCTGTGGTTGGAAAGTCGACAGTGGAGTGGCTAGTGGGTCAGTGAGCGAGAAGGGTCACCACCAGCATGGAAGGGTGAAGTCAGAACTGGTGATGGGGGTGGGCTGGGGAGACAGTCATTCCATTGGAATCCCTCCCTGTCTGATCACACTGTCCAGGGGAGAGAGGAAGTCTCAGAAGTAAGGCGTGGCAGCAGAGAGGTGACCAGGTAATTGTAGGCATCCCAACCCAAGAGAGACAGCCTGCCCTCAAGGAGATGGGCTTTCATTCATTTATTCAGACACTTGAACAAATACATCGATACAGAGTATAGTAAAGTGAAGTGAAGTCACTTAGTCATGTCTGACTCTTTGCGACCCCGTGGGCTGTAGCCTACCCAGGCTTCTCTGTCCATGGGATTCTCCAGGCAAGAGTACTGGAGTGGGTTGCCATTTCCCTCTCCAGGGGATCTTCCCAAACCAAGGATCAAACCCAGGTCTCCCGCATTGCAGGCAGACGCTTTAACCTCTGAGCCACCAGGGAGCAGACAGTAATAGGCCCAATTCAGAGATGTTACATACGGCAGGAGGGCTTCCCAAGTTGCTCAGTGGTAAAGAATCCACCTGCCAGTGCAGGAGATGCAGGTTCAATCCCTGGGTCGGGAATCTTCATATTTAAAAGACAAAATACTGGGCCAGGGACTCCAGAGGATTTCAGGAAAATATGAGAGCATTTCTAATGGCACGCCTGGCTCCCTACTCCAGAAATCTTTCCATCCCCATAGGTGGAGCTACTTAGTTGTTATATGAAAGTTCATTCCTCTTGTTGGTGACTTAAAGGAACAGAACATCTGCATTCTTAGCCCGGGCTAAGCTGTGCTGCTATTCGTTCACTCATTCATTGATTCATTCGGCAAATGTCTATTGAGGAACAAATATACACCAGGCACAGTCAGACTCTGGTGACAGAGAAGTCTGTAGAACATGGTTCCTAGCTTTAAGAGAGGGGCTCATGGTCTAGTGGGAGAGTCGGCCATATTACGAATAATCATATTAATGAAATCCCTAGATGCAGAGTCTTAGATTCTCAGGAATTGGAGAAATTTTAAGATCAGACCAGTGGTGTTTTTTTAAAATCTCTTTTTCTGTATTAACAGATATAATTGATGATTTTCTCCTTCAAAACAGACTTCCAAGGGTTCACTCTTGGCTGGATCACAAACTAGAGAGCGTGAAACTCTGTTCCTCTTTCCAATTCAGCTTGTTGGAATGCTTGTATTGATAACTGCAAGTGACACTGTTATAAGACTAACAGTGAAGCTGTAAACATTGGCCCTGTTTAAACCACATGTGCTAAATCCCCTGTGGCTGATCTTGTATATCTGATCTCAACCAAAGCTTGACTCCTCTTACAACACCCCTGCATCTCAGCTTAAATACTCCTGATGATGGAAATCTCCTTCTCTCATAAGGAGATCATTCAATTAGTGGACAGATCCAAATATTAGACAATTTCTTCTTAAACAGAAGTCTCCCTTTCTATGACTTCATTTATCCCGGTCCATAGGATAAATGTAATCATGTCTCCACATAAGAGTCCTTTAAATATCTAAAGATGATTATTCTAGCCCTAGTGACAGTTTTCTTTTACTAGTTTAAATATTCCAGTGGCACAGTTTTCATTCTTGGGGGAACTCAGTTTTGTCAATGTATCTCTTAAAATATGATACTCAGAACTAAAACTGTTCTCTCCATGTAAGCATACTGGTATAGCATACACCTGGGACTATTACTGTTTTTATTCTGGATGAAATATTTCTATTAATGTAATTTAAGATCTCATTAGCTCTTCTGGCAATTCTGTCTATGGATTAGTATTGCAATTTTCATTAAATAAAATCCCCTAAACAATTTTATTTGAATTGCCAGTGGCTCAGGTGTCTCTCATCTTCTAATTGGCCAGGCGTTTTTTTAACCTCATTGCAGAACTTCTCATTTACCACTATTAAATTTCATCTTATTAGTTTTACTGATTGTGCCAAGCTGTCAAAATCAATTTGAGTGTATCTGACAACTATTTAAGAGTATGTTAACCATCCCTCCAAACTTTTACCACTACTATATCTAATAAATATACTTATTTTATTCAAATTCAAATATTTAATAAAATATCAAATAGAATGGAATTAAATATACAGACTAGAGGTATGCCACTAGGGACCACCTTCTCCTTATAGGTTGTATTCTTCTTAATTATTATTGACAGCATAAAACATTTTAACTTACTGCAACTCCAGGAAAATGGAATTCATACATTCCACTTGGCCATTGATACATCATGAATGAAATATCAGTTTTTGAAATATCAGTTTTTGAAATAATGTTTTGGAGGTCAAAATATGCAACTCTATTTGGAACAGAATTAGTTTGGAAATGCAAATTAAGATTGCTACTTTAGTTCAACTCACCCTTAGCCAGAGAAAAGAAGGTCTTTGAAGATCTCATTAAGAGAATCAGTAAGATCAGGAACTATGAAAGAAAAATGAATTATTTGGTAAATGGTCAGTCACATGGGAAAAAAACTTTAAACGTTAAAAGACAAGTAAGATCGAGGAAACTGGAACATATATGACAGATGACTAATTTTATTAACATACAAAGAACTCATATGAGTTAATAAAAAATGAAAAACCCAAAGGAAAGTGGACAAGGGATAGGAATAGACAACACACACTTGTGCGTGCATGCACACACACACAAACACAAATGTCCAATTAACAGGAAGAAATTTCAACCCCACTCACAGTTAAAGAGGTGGGAATTAAAACATAGATTAAAAAGCACAGATGAAATGTCATTCCATATCCATCAGAATTGGTAAAGGTTATAATTATTATAAATTGTCAATTAGCACCGTCTCTGTGGAAGCCAGCTTAAAATTATCAGTCAAGATTTAAAATACATATACTCTTTGATTCATCAGTTTTACTTCTAGGATTTTATTTCACATAGTTCCACAAAGCAAAGAGAAAAAGAGAAGGTGTAGAGGATTGACTGGATCCATCACTTGCGATGTGTGATCCACCACTTGTCAGCTGGGTGATCTTTGGCAAGATGCTTGGCTCCTTTGTCCCTTCCTGCCTTTATCCAAAAACTTGGGATAATAATAGTATCTGCTTATTGGAATGCTGTGAGATAAAAATGAGTTCTTTAAAACAGTGCTGAGCATACAGTAAGTATTTGCCATTTGTAACTACTGTTATTTATAAACTTGTCTATTTCAGCTTCCCAGGTGGCACAGTGGTAAAGAATCCACCTGCCAGTGCAGGAGATGAAAGAGATACGGATTGGATTCCTGGGTGGAGAAGATCCCTGGAGCAGAAATGGTGACCTGATTCAGTATTCTTGCCTGGAAAATTCCATGGACAGAGGAGCCTGGCATGCTATAGTCCAGGGGGTGGCAAAGAGTCAGACACAACTGAGCTCACATATACACACATTTAGAAATCTGTCTACTTCAACCTTTAAATATCCATTAATAAGGGACTGATTAAAGTATTACATATGCATAGGATGTACCCTTACAAAGAAATCATAGAGTTTCAAAGATGTGAAACATTGTTCATATTATTATAAAAACACTGAAGTAAGAGAAAAAGCAAGGCAGAACAGCATGTATAATACAGTCACATTTGTGTAAAAAAATAGGATATAGCATATATATGATGTATATGCATTACATTTACTTGTAAGAATAGACATCAGCAGTGATTATAGCTGAACTATGACACAGGGGAGGGAAAAACAGGCCTCTACTTTTCATTTTCTATCCTTCTGTACGTTATTAAAAAAATCTTGTACATATAGTACTTTCATCCTAAAAAAATTACACGCTGCAGTCTAATTCTTACAATCAAGCCAAGATCATTTTTTCATGACAGAGGGCCAAGCATCGAAATATAACATGCAAGAAAGGGAAAACCAGAGGAAGGATTTTTCTGAGTGTCTCCAACATTCTTCAAGAGGTAGTGGGGTCTTCTGGCCCTTGGGAGGTATAGAGCGCCACAGGTCCACTCCATCTGTGAGTGTTCTTGGCTCTCCTTTCAAACTGTACTCAGGGTCCAACCACCTCTCCACACCCACTGTCAGCACCGTGAAATTAGCATGTCATTGCCCGCTGGGATTACTGGGCTAACG
>SJYX01005448.1:0-71695 GCA_006410675.1 Oreotragus oreotragus
CAGGATTTGAAACAGCTCAACTGGAATTCCATCACCTCCACTAGCTTTGTTCGTAGTGATGCTTTCTAAGGCCCACTTGACTTCACATTCCAGGATGTCTGGCTCTAGGTGAGTGATTACACCATCATGATTATCTGGGTCGTGAAGATCTTTTTTGTACAATTCTTCTGTGTATTCTTGCCACCTCTTCTTAATATCTTCTGCTTCTGTTAGGTCCATACCATTTCTGTCCTTTATCGAGCCCATCTTTGCATGAAATGTTCCCTTGGTATCTCTAATTTTGTTGAAGGGAGCTCTAGTCTTTCCCATTCTGTTCTTTTCCTCTATTTCTTTGCATTGATCGCTGAGGAAGGCTTTCTTATCTCTCCTTGCTATTCTTTGGAACTCTGCATTCAGATACCTTACTATGTGGTAATACAGTGATGCCATCAGGATTATTTACAAATGTATTTTGTAAATGCTATTTATAAATGCAATAAATTGAGTTCTCACCTGTTTATGCTAGTTTTATGACATTTTTTTTCTTAGAGTGATTGTTTCTCAATGATGTCAGTGTATTTCACTGGAGTAGACTATATAGCTATTTTCAATTTTCTGTTTTTAATCTGTCTTTTGAAATTGTTTTAGGCCTTGAGAAATTTTCTTACAGAGTAACTTCATTAAGCCTTAGTTCACAGACATTATGAGATTTATCTCGGTTACTTAGAAGCCATTTATGTTTACTTCTTGATTTCTGACTTTCTTATGAATAAGAGAGATTATATTCAGAACAGTGAAATGATGATACTGGACATAAATTTGGTCAGGCACTTACAAGTAATAGGAAAGAATGGGAATCTTGTTTTCCCCTCCAAAAAGTATCTTTTGCCAAACCTGTTATTTTTACAGCTAATGATTTATAGTTAAAATTCTCATGTCATTACTTTCAAAAACGTCTTAAGTACATATATTTACTATAAGTGAATCGATATAAATCAGTCAAATTTCCTGCCCTTAAAATAAATAATGAATAACATTTTTCTTTGTCAAAACAAAACAAAAACTTGTACGTTTGCCCAACTTCATCTATTGTATTAGGATTTTATTCACATTAACATTAGTGTTCATTTACTTGGAACTAAGTGGACTAATCCTATGTGTATTTATTAAGGACTTATTCATTATTTTTATCCATTACATGTGCACTTCATCCCTGAATGCCTTTATAGAAAACCATAAACCACCAGATAGATATAGGTAACAACTGCAAAAAAAATTTAAATGTAAAGGAAATAATATGAATGCTTACAAATCTTGGAAGAGGCTTAGGGTTTCGTGGTTCTATTTCTAGGGATTTGTTGAAAAGATAATCCGTAAATTCTTTTTCCATGCTATTTCCCATTGGATTCAAGTTTTCAAAAAACCTCTAAAATAAATGCAAAGAATTATTATTAATGTTAAATAATTTAAATTCAGTTTAAAAGTCATGAAAATAACTTAAAACATTTTAACACAAGAAAACTGGAATTATTTAAAGTTTTATTTTCCTTTTTCTCTTCTATGAAATAAACCTGACTCTTATCAGGTGGTTATAAACTTAATCAGAAATATGTATCCTCAAAGAATTCAACTTACTTTGATATCTGACTCTACTCGTAAACAGTAAGGCTGATTTTGGTACTGCTGGATCTCGCCTGTTATTTCTGCTACTTTCCTCCTTTTGCTAAAGTTTATAAGCTCTTTTCCATGCCGTTTTAGGACCTCAGGGTTGCCTTCTTCTGTTTTCAAGATATTAGTGAGATAAATTCCTGGAAGATATAATGAAATTATTTCAAGGATAAAAATGGAACAGGCTAGTTTTTTTCTTTTTCAGTAATTATATTACACTGTACCATCTCAATCATCATAACCGAAGAATTAAAGCACAAATTTCCACTCTATGAAAAACAACAGGCTAAGTAAATATCAAGTGAAAGGGAGACTAAGTTTAAGAAAATTAATAGATTTACAAGAATAATAATCAATTTTCTATCTCCCAACCATAATGTTATTTGACATATGTCATGGTTTTGTTAATGGAAATTTAAGTACAAGCCATCATTTGAAACATATTTTTGGTAAAAGAGGAAAATGTTAAATTCAGAGGATCATATTTTCTGCATAATTATCTCTTGGGACCCTCAAGAGGTTATTAGGATTTGTAATTCTGAGGTGGTACTGTTTGGATAGGCTTACTCATGAAAATGTGAAATGATCTGCAATTCTATCAAGTACAGGACTGCAGATAATTTATATTCTGGTCTTCAGTATTTCTAGAATTATGGTAACCAGGCAGAGTTCCTGTTTCCGCATCACTGCAGGCTGTGCAATGGATGAGGAGGAGAATGAACAGAAAAGCAGGCTTTTTAGTTCCTTTCTGTTCTAGCATAAAGGTTCTGGAGCCAGCTCTGCTGCTTTCTATTTTTGTGATCTTGTACAAGTTGCTTAACCTCTGTATGCCTTGGTTTACTCATCTAGGAAATGAAGATAGCAGGGCTGCTGTGTGAAACGTTATGAGTTAATTTATCTACAGACTTAGAATAGGGCCTGACCAAAGTAGATGCTTAATTACCTATGGTTGTGATCGTTGATGCTGTTGTTGCTATTCTTACCCTATCCTCTTATGTCTGCCTTTTCCTCTCAAGTACTGACTATGATGCGTGGGGGGGGGAAAGTGTGTGAATATGAGTTCATTCACTCAGTACACATGTACTGAGTCTCTGCTGTATGCCAAGCACTGCTTTAGGTACTGCAGATACAAAGATGAACAAGATACACAGTTCCTCCCTTAAGGAGTTCACAGCTTTGAATGTGGGCTACTACAGTACGATATGGTAAGTGCTATATTAATTAGTACTAATGCATAAGATGCTATGAGAGCACAAACAAGGTGTGCCTAACTCTGCCTGGAGCTTTTGGGAGAAAAAAAGGCATCACAGATTAAAATATGTTTAAAGTAAGTCTCAATATGTAGAGTAAGATAGCGGGGTGTTCTAAGCAAAGCAACCATATGTTTGAAGACATTGGTCTGTAGTGAAGCTGGCATACTCAGAATTGGCTAGACTGTAGGAGCTTGGTGTGTGGGGTAGGAGGATGAGGGGCCAGAAATGAGGACAGGCATAGACAAGAGGTTAGTAGTTCTAATCCCTTCTCCGCAGCTATGTTATGTACTGGATGAGAAGAATGAACAAAGTAACAGGCACTTTCCTTCTAATCAGAGATTAGTGGTTCTAAATGAGTTTGTGATAAAGGAACTGCATGGTTTGTGGGATTCTAGTTCCCTGACCAGGGGTAGAACCCAGGTCCTTCGCTGTGAGGGCAGCAGAGTCCTAACCACTGGCCCATCAGTGAATTCCTGAAGCAAAACTTTTAAATACTAGAATTTTTGGCTATCTTCTTCAAAAGATTAAATGACTCAAAACCAATAGTGAACAAGTTAGCAATAATGAAATATGATAGATATCAGTGCTTGTCTGGTTCTACAAAGTATTCAGTTATTAAGTGTATTGGTTACTTGGTTATTTCTCAGCACGACCATGTGTTCTAAGTCCAGGCTCTTTTATTTTTCGTATCTCCTATCACTGACTCCTTGACTTGCAGTCAGTTATATTCTCCTTTACACTAAGTCACTCCAGTATTCTTGCCTGGAGAATCCCATGGACAGAGGAGCCTGGCGGGCTACAGTCCACGGGGTCANACTGACTCCTTGACTTGCAGTCAGTTATATTCTCCTTTACACTAAGTCACTCCAGTATTCTTGCCTGGAGAATCCCATGGACAGAGGAGCCTGGCGGGCTACAGTCCACGGGGTCACAAAGAGCTGGACACGGCGGAAGTGAGTTGGCATGCACTGCGCTAAGGTGCACGGCCCGCTTAGCTCAATGTTCAGTCTGACAAACGCCCATGAGAGTACACACGATTAATGACAGCAAAATCAACCCTCCATATCCCACACTGGCCAAAAATGGATGGCCCAATTGTGAAGTCTGTGGGTCAGGAAGAGCTCCCCCTGTTTTAGATTAAAGAGCTTAGACTTTACCCACTAGGTAATTAGGAGATTATAGCATCTTTACATTCTAGAAGGACTTCTCTGGAGTTAAGAAGGAGTTAAGACTAGAAGCAAGAAGCTCAGTAGTCCTCGGTGAGATGATGAGGGTCCACAGGCATAGAGTGGAGCGCATAAATATTTAAGAGGTAGAGTCCACAAGAACTGGTTAACTGGTTTGGGCAGAGGCTGGCACAGTGAGAACGAAGACTCTCAACTTTGCGTTTGAGGGTCTGACTGGCTGATGGTATTGACTGACCTGGGGAACATGAGGATAAGAAGTTATGGGATATTGTAGGTGTTAAAAGCATACTTGAATTAAGTTGTGAAAATGCTTATTATAAATAGCATTTTGAGAAAGTTCAGAAAAAATCTGGAAATTATTTTATGATGAATAAATTGCTAGTTAAAAGGAGAACAAATGATTAGACATGATGTTCGAATTTTGTTGATCATAAACTATCAGTAAAAAATGTTTACGCATGCATGCTTGTTTTTATATATATATATACACACACACATATGATAGAAAATGTACTGCACATATAGATATGACCTGAATATTATAAGCTGTTAAGGCTTAATTTTTTTTTTTTAAACACATCATTTTACGTAACTGCTCTGAAGTCAGCTGTTGTAGGGAGACGAAAAGCAGAGCATTATGACAAATAATGAAGAGGGATGAGGTTTCTGGGAAAAAGTGGCTGCTCAGGGTTCCCACAACACTTTGTTGATGCTGACTTACATGTTTCTACAATACAGTGGTATATTTACTACACAGCACTGTAACTTTTTCCCTGCTCTTTCAAGGGAGCTTATTGAGGATAAGACTATGTTTTACTTGTCCCTCTATCCTCAACACCTAGTCCTGGTTCTGGCACATACAGGCATTCAGCTGATGTTTCTGAATGAATAAAAAGCAGCATATAATTTCAGAACAGAAATGAAAGCATTTGCAAACTAGAACAGGATACAAGAGACATAGAGTCAATTCTAAAATGGCAGGAGAGAAGCAAACTGACCAGAAACAGGGGTGCTGAGTCGCGTCAGTCGTGTCCGACTCTTTGCAACCCCACAGACAGCAGCCCACCAGGCTCCCCCGTCCCTGGGGTTCTCCAGGCAAGAACACTGGAGTGGGCTGCCATTTCCTTCTCCAATACATGAAAGTGAGAAGTGAAAGGGAAGTCGCTCAGTCGTGTCCGACCCTTAGCATGGACTGCAGCCCACCAGCCTCCTCCATCCATAGGATTTTCCAGGCAAGAGTACTGGAGTGGGGTGCCACTGCCTTCTCCGAGAAACAGGGGTAGGACACAAAATTAAAGCTGTGTAAAAGGAAAGAGCAG
The DNA here is from genome assembly GCA_006410675.1 of Oreotragus oreotragus. Taxonomy (NCBI): domain Eukaryota; kingdom Metazoa; phylum Chordata; class Mammalia; order Artiodactyla; family Bovidae; genus Oreotragus; species Oreotragus oreotragus. Next base: position 5,407 of record SJYX01005448.1, read on the forward strand.
AGCCGAGGCTATGGGCTTGGAGTTCTGTTTAGAGAGGTGAGACTTGGTTGAGGTAGGAACCTACCGCACATCCTATTACCTGAGAGGAAATGTTAGGCTGCCCATATATATGCATTCTATCTGAGTAGAACCTTTTAGTGTATGGAGAAAATTTGTGATGTAGACCCATAGCCTGGCGTAACCCTGGAAGGAAAAACTGCCTGATTTTTATCATTCTGTAAATAGTGCAGTGCCAGCCAAAAAAAACTGAGTAACAATTCTGATAATATGATAAAGTGACCCTCTTAATAGAAGGAAAAAAATCTAGTAACAAGGACCACAGGATATCACGAGTAGCAAGCCTATCAGTTCAGCAAGTGTACTGAATGACTACATATATTTCATTCTTTTCTAAGCACCTGACATAGTTCCTGATACTTAGGTACTCAAGAAACATTTGTAGACAGGTTGAATGAAATGAACATCAGACCTAAGGTCCTTCTTAGGTTCCTTTGTTTATGAACTGGCACCAGTTACCACACTTAAAAGTAAATGCATAGACTTCATTGTTTTATCAGGAAGAGAAAATAAATGAACTCAACAATTTTATCAAGAATTTATGGGGAAAAATCCTCTGAAGACAGAATAAATTAATGATGATAAAAAGTCATAAATGACATAAAACTATAAAATGAGGGAGAATAATTATGTTTCAGCTTTGTTTTGAAGAAAAACTCAGTATGTAAAACAAATAGTAAAAATAGAAATGGAAAAATATATTGCAAATAGGAGCAAATTCAAAAGTTTCATTTTAATAGACAGAATGCTAGTACTTTAAAATACCTAAGTGAAAAAAATAATAATAAAATACCTAAGTGAGACAACGGTGTAGCAAAAACAAAACAAAACAAAACAACAAAACTGAAACAGAAAGAAAATTAGGGAAGAAATGAAAATGTTATTATAGAATTACATGATATAAAAGATTCTAGGCCCAGATGGTTTTTCTGTTGGAATATTTCAAAATTTAAAGGCTAGATCATTTTATGACATCCTGGAATAAAATAATATGGAAAGCAATTAAACCTTTGTTACAAAGTAAATATAACCATAATAACACAAGCTGATAAGTATAGTACAAGAAGAGAAACCACAGAGCAATCTCATTTACAAAGATGGATGCAAAAATTCTAAATAAAATGATAATGCATAGAATTCATTTGTATATTTAACAGGTTAGTAAACAGAAAGTTTCAGTATTAGCAAACTTGTAATTTTAATTTGTTAAACAAGAAAAATCATTTGCTCTCAGATAGAAAATTACTTAAAACAGTAAATGTATATTGCCAATAAAAACACACTAGAAAACTATAGAGAAATTTTCTAAACACAGTAAACAGCACTGAATCAAGCAAACAGCAAAATTATACCTATCCCTGCTGAAATGGAGATTAAGATCAAAGGAAGAGCCACTATTATTATTCTAGATATGATTAAATATTTAGAAAATCCCCTGAAATGAGTAATTCCTGGAATTAAGGAAAATTGACTATTAAAAAATAAATACCACTCACGATTAAAAATACATAAGGAAAAAACTAAATATCATATATGTACATCCTTTCCAAATTAATTGATAGATCATTCCAGCTGTATTTTGGGGAATCACCCCCTCATTCCCAAGTTCATTTGGAAAAATAAAGAGACAAAATTGGCAAGGAAAATACTGAAGAAACAAAGACAAGCCAACTTTATTATATATGACAATTTTTTAAATATAAAGCAGAATTTCTGGGGTTTTTTGGCCCTGCTACTTTGGCTTCTGAGATCTTAGTTCTTCCACCAGGGATCGAACCCTGGGGCCATGGCAGTGAGAGCTCTAAGTCCTAACCACTGGAATGCCAAAGAATTCCCTAAAGCAGGATTTCTTATCCTTGGTACTACTGACCTTTTAAACTGGCTGTTTGTTTATTGTGGAGGGCTGTCCTGTGCACTGAAGAATGTTAGCAGTATTCCTGTCTATATTGAACAATGAAAAAAAACATCTCTAGATACTGCTAAATGTTCCTTGGAGGGCAAAAACTGCCCTGGCTGAGAATCATTGATTATAAAGTGCCAGTCATTAAGACTGGGGCACAAGGATAAGACGTTAATGGGATGGACATAGAGATTATCGTACTAAGTGAAGTGAGTCGGACAGAGAATGACAAGTATCATATGATATCATTCATATGTGGAACCTAATTTTAAAAAAGATGCAAATGAACTTATTGACAAAACAGAAACAGACATACAGATATTGAAAACAAACTTATGGGTTATCAAAGGGGACATGCTGGAGGGAGGGATAAATCAAGAGCTTGGGATGAACATGTACACATTACTATATATGATAGATAAGCAAAAAGGACCTATTGTATAGCACAGGGAACCCTACTTAATATTCTGTGAAAATCTATGTGAGAAAAGGATCTAGAAAATAATGAATATATGTGTATGTATATAACTGAATCACTTTGCTGTATACCTGAAACTAACATGGCACTGTAAATCAGCTCTACTTCAATAAAATTAAAATAATATAAAAAGAATTTAATGGGGAATATTTTTTTTTAAAGAAGGGGGTACAATATGTAAATGGGAATAATGAAAACTTATTCAATAAACTAGAGTCAACAAATAAAGAATTGATGGAGAAATAAATTTGAGTATTTCATGATATCTAAAAGATATTTTAACTTGATTAAACAGTTAAATATAATTTTATAGGTCAAGTCATAAAACTAGGAGAAAATATGACTGAATATTAAATTTCTAAACTGGAAGAACTTCATAAGGTTAGAAACAATAGAAATCATAATGGGGAAAATGAACAGATTATAGAATTTTAAAAATATTGTATTTCAAAGAATAAAAACCAAAAGGCAGATTGGTAAAAATATCTAGCTCAAGAAATATCCAGGCTTTACAGCTCAAGAAAATATTCTCAAACCCATAAAATAGGCATAAATGTGAAGATATTCATTATAACATTATTTAGGAAAGCAAAAAAGATAGACACAACACATGTGGATGCGTCAGGGTAATGGTTAAATAAACTGTCATAACAACTTAAAGAATGTCATGTAGCCATGAGAAATGGTAATTATGAAGACTAATAAAACACCATACATTTGGGACATGGTAAGTGAAAAAAAAAAAACAACACCATGTATACATGTCACACAATTACAACTATATACAATATGTATAGGACAAAGATTAAAAGCAAATACACAAATCGTTATTAGAAAGCCTGAACAAAGATGTTAACTGAAAAAATACCAGGACATAACAATGTTACATGCAGTATAACTTAAAACTATATAGGAAATATACAAACAGAGATAAGGGAAAGGCTAGGAGAAAATATACCATATGTTAAAAAGATTAAACACCACATATGTAATTGAGGTCATCATTTTTTAAGTATTTAGAGGAAGACTCACCAGAGCATACATCCCAGCACAGAAAAGAAACCAGTGTGAAAGAGATACTGAAGAAATACAGGAAATAAATGATGGAATAAGATAGAGAAACCTATCAGAGGGGAGAAGATTTAGATGGTTGGTAGGTTTCAGTCCTAACAGAAAGAAAAGGCACTACTTTGCTCTCGTGCAGAAGAGAAGGAGGGGCAAGAGTAGGTAAAATTTTGATGTGTAGAACGTGTGGGCCCTAAGGCACATGATTTTTAGCCATGTGAAAAAAACTGTATATAAGAAGCATGGTTATAGATATGGGTAAAAATGGCCATGCCTTTTCTGCAGAGTGTCTGGTTTACTAAAAGTCAATAAAAAAGACTTCTATGAGTATTAAAGACTTCCCTGGTGGCTCAGACGGTAAAGCGTCTGCCTACAATGCAGGAGACTTGCACATGATTTTTAGCCATGTGAAAAAAACTGTATATAAGAAGCATGGTTATAGATATGGGTAAAAATGGCCATGCCTTTTCTGCAGAGTGTCTGGTTTACTAAAAGTCAATAAAAAAGACTTCTATGAGTATTAAAGACTTCCCTGGTGGCTCAGACGGTAAAGCGTCTGCCTACAATGCAGGAGACTCGGGTTCAATCCCTGGGTTGGGAAGATCTCCTGGAGAAGGAAATGGTAACCCACTCCAGTATTCTTGCCTGGAAAATCCCATGGACTGAGAAGCCTGGTAGGCTACAGGCCATGGGGTCGCAGAGTCGGCCACGACTGAGCGACTTCATGAATATTAAAACCGAAGTAAGCATTATACAATACTGAATGGTTGCCCATTATGGTAGTAAAAAGTAGAATGTACATATCTGGTTCATCTTAAAGTCCTCATAGAGAAAAATTCTAAGGGGATTCAGGTGCTAAATATTTGTTAAGTATTTTCAGCTGGTATATTAGACATGTGTATACTCAGCCACTTAATGAAAAACTGTCTTAGAAACATGATAAAAATTTAAGAAGAAACGCTCACCAAAGAAAGGCACACATGGTGGATTAATAGACCTGAGTTTTGCCAAGTATTTCTTATAGTGATCTTCACTTAGTTCATGAGCTTCTTCTAAAATTTTCTTTTGGCGACTTGGTATTTGCTACAAGAAAAAAAAATATTTAGGGAGTATAAATTTAGAAAAGGCATCACGGATTTTGCCCCAAAATGCCAGGCTTACAGTAAAAAAGCCCAAACACAACAGTATCACTTTGACTCTAAGAATGATAAGACTGCTTTAAAGAGACTATCTTCATAGACTCTAGTAAAATCTTAAAGAAAAAGTATGTGTATGTGAGAGAAATTTGGTTTATCTTGCCATTCCTCAATTATCTGAGCATTTTATTATATTACAAATCAGATGCTGAAATCTTTTTCTTCTAACTTAGGCTAGGACCTGTGAATGTATTTTAATGAGGTTGCCTAATTTAAAAAGAGCACACCAATTCAATAAAAAATTTAGACAATTACATCATTTTGGCTGTTACTGAAAAGATAGATGTGTCTCTCAAAAATTAAAGATCATAATTGTTAAAATCCTGACCCTTAGAATGGGGAATGGAAGTTCATTTAAAAAAACACCTATGCAAACCTACCTCGAACGTGTGGTCTAGTCTGTAAACAGGGGATGAGTTCATAGCACTGACAACCTCAAGGACACCATTGAAGTTGTTGAGCTCTTGGAACACTTGTAGAATCTCAATTATTCGACTCACCACAGCTACTCTTTCTTCTAAGTTTTCAGTTTCTACAATACATCTGGGAATCAAGGACAAAAAGTGAATTAAAATATTGGTAGTTTTCCCAACAAAGGTATGATTTACAGAGTTTACCAAATAAAAGGGGCTGGAGGGCAGCTATAGTGTAACAATAGAGAGCATATACTCAGGATGGCAGGTAAACAGCAGGTGAAGAGAAGAGAAGGAAACGCTTTCGGTCAGGCATGCTGCTCTTCTTGTTTTCCAGACCAAGTCAGTCAATTATTTTTCCTACTATATTTGGTGTGTTCGCTCTCAGCACTGGAGTTCTCCTAGGTGGCTCAGCAGGTAAAGAATCTGCCTCCCAACACAGGAGATGTGGGAGACCGGAGTTTGATGCCTGAATGGGGAAGATCGCCTGGAGTAGGCAGTGGCAACTCACGACAGTATTCTTGCTAGGAAAATCCCATGGACAGAGGCGCCTGGTGGGCTACAGTCCACGGGGTCGCAAAGAGTCAGACAGGAGTGAGTAAGGGCACAATCAGTCTATCATTTTGTTGAAAGGATGTTGGTCTTCAGGATGTGGGTGTGTTCTAGGCAAATTTATTCTCAAATTTTGTAATTCTCTGACTCTTACTCTTCATCTAATCGTAAGATTCTAGTGATTAATGCTCAATTTCTTTGATATGTAGGAATAATTAGCTACATTTCTAAGAACAGCTCTTGAGATAAGCACTATAATGTTAAAAAGTGACTTTTACAATTAAGCATAAAATTTAAAAAATCAGAAAGAATAAAGTCAATGAAAACAAAAGCTCTTTATATTTAAATACCAAGAATCCTTGGAAAGTGTATATATCCAAGTAAAAAGAAGCTATGCTCAAAAAAAGAATTCCTCAGTGAGCATTTATTCTCTATTTCTAATATTTGAGAGAGTCTTCTATCTACTACTGACTTATCAGTGAAGAAAATAATATTTTAAACTTGGTTTTCTGTTCTGTCCTGTCTGACTGTTTGCAACTCCATATACTACAGCCTGCTGGGCTCCTCTGTCCATGGAGTTCTCCAGGCAAGAATACTGGAGTGAGTAGACATTCCCTTCTCCAGAGGTTTTCAATAATGTAATATTAAACAAATCAATCTAAGAAAAAATAAAAAACACATATGGAAAAAATAAATATAAACCAATATTAAATATTAACAAAAATGTAAAGTCGCAGATTACACTATTCTCTGATGAGGCTGATCTAACACTATGGAAAAAAATTCTGCAAAATTATCAAAATAAACTTGCCTTATTATCAAATTAAACATGTTTATGCATTAAAACATTAGCTAGATGTCTATAAATATATAATCTATTGGCTAACTAGTTATCTGGACATTTTAAAAGGTATGATACAAGTATAATATATTTACATCTTTTAAAAAACAATTTTAGTTTAAGTCTGGGGTGATTTATTGAGAAGCGATTTCAATTCTAATGCACATCTATGGCCAAAAACCACTGTGGCAAGTGAACAAAAACCTCTTCCACTGAAAAGGCAGAAACTGGAACCCTTATACAATGTTAACGGTGAGAATGCAAAATGATGTAGTTGCTATTGAAAACAGTATGGTGGTTCCTCAACAACAACAAAAATTCAAAAACAGAACTTTTCTATGATCAGCAACCCTGCTTCTAGGTATTTATCCAAAAATACTGCAATCACTAATTCAAAGAGATATCAGCACTCCCATGTTCATTCCACCACTGTTCACAGCAGCCAAATACAAAACAAGAAAGAGATGTACAGTGGAGTATTATTCAGTCTTAAAAAGGAAATCCAAAAATGAACACCGAGGACATTATGCTACGTGAAATAAGCGAGTGGTAGAAGGACAACTATTGCATGATTCTACGTATATGAGGTATCTAAAAAAAAACAAACTTACAGAAACAAAAAATAAAATGATGGTTCCCAGGGGAACCAGGAAAATGGGGAGTTGCTTATCAATGTACAAATTTTCATGCTGATTAGCACTTATTTATACAAGATAAAGAAGTTCTAAAGATCTGCTGTACAACATTATGCCTATAGATAACAATATTGTATTTATACATTGAAAAATATCTTACCACAATTAAAAAAACAAAAAGAGAAAAGAAAAACAAATGGCTGCCTTCTTAGCAATCTATTAAAAATAGGACAGAGATGGAAATTGTCTGTAGGTCTTATGAGTTATGTTTCCTCTTTACAGACATAACTTTTAACTATTATGATGGAAAAGAGCCTTTGCAATTGAAGTATAGTTATTTGAATTGATAAAGAAGAAATCAGGAAGCAACACTTAGAGGGCAAACTCCAACGATTTACTTTTTAGAGGCTAAGAAGTAATAATATAAATAAAAGGAAGTCTTAACTTTCAGAGGAGTTCTTTCTCTTTAGGAATTGCTTTCTGGTCTTTATCCACACTAAAGCTCCAGTCATTCCCTTATGTCGCTGGTCTCTTGTTCTGATAATGCCTGTATGATCTGTGCAAATTTCACATTACCCTTATAAAGCGTGGGTCAAGATCATAAAAAATATGGCCAATACATAAAACTCTTATTTCCAGTTCCAATTAAAAAACTGTATTGAGATTGTGGACTTCTGATATGACAAGAAGTTATGCTTCCTTACTCCTCAGGGACACTGGTGGAAATTATGTAAGTTCTAGGAGTCTCTAGAAATGGCCCTAAGAGTAAATAGCAAGTAAAGAAACATCTATTCAGGAAATTTACAATTCAGTAAGAGAGGCAAGAGTCTGCTTCCTCAGAGAACCTTGCAGAAGTGGGGGATGGGGGGGACACAATTAGACAGCCCAAAACACAGGGCTCCCATCTCCTTTGACATCTAAAATGTCAAGATTCACTGGGGGAGAAAAAACAGGGCATGGTAAACTGCCTGTGAGACAGATCTGATAGGTCAGATTTAACAACAAAAAAGATTTCAAAGTAGTCATTCTGAATTTATTCACAGAACTAAAGGGAAGTATGATTTAAAAAGGAAAGTGGGGGGGGTGGGGTGCTGATGACAGTGTGCATCAATAGGAGTGTCCTAAAAAACACAGGAATTGTAGAAGAAACCAAACAGAAACTCTGGATTTGAAAAATATGATAATTAAAATAAAAATTTTACTAGAGGGACTCAACAGTCAGTTTGAACTGGCAGAAGAAATAAACTTATAGAGGTACTGTTTTTAAAAAATGAAGACAAAGTAAAGATTTTCCCATATAAACAAAAACTAAGAGAATTATTGCTAACAGACCCACCATATAAGAAGCGCTAACTTAAGTTCTTCAAGCTAAAATCAAGTAACCCCAGATAGCAGTGTGAATCCACACAAAGAACACTGGTAATTATTTAATTATAAAAAAACGCTGTAAATGCCTATTTTTTCCTCATTGTTTTTTTAAACCGATTTTAAAAAGCAACTGGATAAAATAATATGTATGTAATGTATTGTTGGGTCTATAACACATAGAAATGTAACGTACGTGAAATACAATGCCAAAAAGAGAGCAAAGCTGGGAAGGGCTAAGAAAATAATACCAAGTGGTAGTAAAAAACAACAATAATAACAATGCACTGCTAGATCTGCATCATTAATTATAGATAACGCATGTTACAATACCACAAAAGGGGGGTAGTGAATAGAGCAATAGAGGAGTAACATTTTTATATATCACTGGAATTCGGGTATAATCTGAAACTAATTCTGTTATGATGCATGTGGCAAACCTAAAAGGCAATCATTAACAACAACAACAACAAAAACACTTACAATGCTATTTTAGACAAATATTCACTAACTGTCAAAGAAAGGCAGAACAGAGGAACAACAGCANATGCTTCCTTACTCCTCAGGGACACTGGTGGAAATTATGTAAGTTCTAGGAGTCTCTAGAAATGGCCCTAAGAGTAAATAGCAAGTAAAGAAACATCTATTCAGGAAATTTACAATTCAGTAAGAGAGGCAAGAGTCTGCTTCCTCAGAGAACCTTGCAGAAGTGGGGGATGGGGGGGACACAATTAGACAGCCCAAAACACAGGGCTCCCATCTCCTTTGACATCTAAAATGTCAAGATTCACTGGGGGAGAAAAAACAGGGCATGGTAAACTGCCTGTGAGACAGATCTGATAGGTCAGATTTAACAACAAAAAAGATTTCAAAGTAGTCATTCTGAATTTATTCACAGAACTAAAGGGAAGTATGATTTAAAAAGGAAAGTGGGGGGGGTGGGGTGCTGATGACAGTGTGCATCAATAGGAGTGTCCTAAAAAACACAGGAATTGTAGAAGAAACCAAACAGAAACTCTGGATTTGAAAAATATGATAATTAAAATAAAAATTTTACTAGAGGGACTCAACAGTCAGTTTGAACTGGCAGAAGAAATAAACTTATAGAGGTACTGTTTTTAAAAAATGAAGACAAAGTAAAGATTTTCCCATATAAACAAAAACTAAGAGAATTATTGCTAACAGACCCACCATATAAGAAGCGCTAACTTAAGTTCTTCAAGCTAAAATCAAGTAACCCCAGATAGCAGTGTGAATCCACACAAAGAACACTGGTAATTATTTAATTATAAAAAAACGCTGTAAATGCCTATTTTTTCCTCATTGTTTTTTTAAACCGATTTTAAAAAGCAACTGGATAAAATAATATGTATGTAATGTATTGTTGGGTCTATAACACATAGAAATGTAACGTATGTGAAATACAATGCCAAAAAGAGAGCAAAGCTGGGAAGGGCTAAGAAAATAATACCAAGTGGTAGTAAAAAACAACAATAATAACAATGCACTGCTAGATCTGCATCATTAATTATAGATAACGCATGTTACAATACCACAAAAGGGGGGTAGTGAATAGAGCAATAGAGGAGTAACATTTTTATATATCACTGGAATTCGGGTATAATCTGAAACTAATTCTGTTATGATGCATGTGGCAAACCTAAAAGGCAATCATTAACAACAACAACAACAAAAACACTTACAATGCTATTTTAGACAAATATTCACTAACTGTCAAAGAAAGGCAGAACAGAGGAACAACAGCAAACACAGGAGACGCAGAAACAGAACTGCAGTGAAATCTATAACATAACTGACTGTTACGAAATTAAGAAGATCGATGAGACTTACTTCTCAAACCACAGAGTGAGATTAGTGGTATGCCGGATCATTTTCAGAAGATTAGGAGAATTAATTTCTTTGTCTTCTTTTGTCCACACACTTCCAACTAATTCTGATGGCTGTACAGCTCTAAAATCATCAAGACATAATTCTACATGATACTTTTCCCTCTAGTATACTGTTTTATCGAGTAAGTGAGATAAAAGGTTTATGAAAACAAGGTAAAACAAAAGCATTATCATTTTGCATTTTTTCTATTGATTTTAAAGAATTCTGTATGCATGTACTGTGTACTCTTGAAATATTGCTTTAGAGCAGTATTTTGCTGTGGGCATGGGTGGGATTCCTTCACAGTGTCTCTCCCAGCACTTATAAATACTATCTAACAAATGAGGGTAAGAAAGTAGTTTGGGATAATTCTTTTAAATAATGATATAATAATTGAGGGTATAGTAATTGCTGCAATTCATAAATCTTACCCCCCACCCCCTTCAAGGAAGGGGAAAAACTCTCTTAAGAGTCTTGGGAAAGAAAAACAAAAGGTTCTAACACTGATTTTGGGAATAGTGATGATCTTTGATGGGAAAGCTATACATTTAGTTTCCTTTTCCATTTAGTTATTTTAAAAATAAACAGCCTGAAATCTAAAAAGCCTAAACTTAAAACTAGAAACAGGCATGTTTTTTGAGATTAGCAGCTATATCAGTGTATAAAAACTAAAAAAGGTTAAATGGCCATGACTTAAGTTCATAATGACAATGGTGCTGTCTAACTCACTGAGCCCTTACTCTGTGTGGGGCAATGTATTTATAGCTAAATGCTATAAATATACGGACTATTCTAAACCTTGCTCTAGGAGTAGGTGCCATCATTAACTCCATTTACTCTTGAGGAAAACTAAGCAGCAGAGGAGTAAGTCACACAAGAAGATTAATGTTGCCCGAGGATACGACAACAAATGAATTTAGTAGATTCACTGACTGGGGTGACTGCATAAAGAGAGAAGTTACAAGCCCAGATAGGGCAAAGGCAATCAAGGAGTAAAAGAAGAGACGTCTTCTATACAGAAGGCCTTATTACAAGACACTTGGTACGCTATCTCATTATGTCGTACAATCATCTTACAAGCCAGAAATCAGACTTCATTTTGAAAGTTAACTCATTTGAAAGGATTTTTCAGCTTGAACATCAAATTACATACCGATATAGATCTGATTCAAGTAAAGTGAGTTGTCGGGCAATTTCTATAGGGTGTAAGGTAAGCAGGTCAAAAGTCTCGACGTGCCCAGGTCTGCTTATGTGCCACTCGACCGTAGGAGGCGAGCTCTGAAATGTAATGTTATGACCTGGTCCAGTGTCTCTTGCAATTTTTTTCCTTTGGATTATTTTAGTGATGGATTCAACCCATTTTTTCATTGCTTTACCTGAAATAACATTATATGAAAAGTAACGTTTAAATATTTTACTCAATATTTTATTTAAAAATATAGTTTAAAATCATATAAATGATACCTGAATATATCTTTGTTATAAAAAGTTCAAACAACCAAAACTTACAAATGAAGTTCCCCTTTACCATTTCCCTGTTTCCTATCCCAGTCTCATTTTCCTTCATGTGGCTAACCATTTGTTAATAGTTTGGTATATATTCTTCCACATCCTTTTTAAATAAAATGAGAAAGTAATTTATTTGCAGAAAATTTTCACTTCTGTTGTTCTAAACTTTAGTTCAAAATATTATTGTATAATCCTCTCCAAAAATGATATCTTACACAAATAAGATTTACAATGATAGACCATACAACATTAGCTGTTAATCTAACAAACTGCATTTTATAAACCAAACAGTGCCATAGGACTGATTCCTTCGTTTTGTGTGTTTTTCATGCGGCTTTGTTTTGTACTAGGCATGAAAGTACTATTATTTAATCCTTTATTTTTCAATTCTCATTTAAAGTGTACAGTGGAAACAGAAGTAAGTTTGTCAAGGACAGCTTTAGAACTAAAAGGAGAACTGGAGATCATCAATCCTAGCTCATCATGTTACTGAAGTCTAAAGAATCAAAATTATTTCACCCAGTCATTTACCTAACAAGTGGCAGTGTTCAGAAGAGAACTCTTGTTTCTCAGGTCTCAGTTCAATACACTCTGCTGATTCTCTGATATATTATGCACTGTTTACCTAACTGTTTCCCAGTCAGCCTCCACTGTGGTGTTACTATAGCAGTTCCTAATTGTCCGCTGGTACACATACTTTCAGATGTGTAAAAACAGCATAAATTGAGACTCTTTCTACCCAATTCCAAAATAATCAGTAAGTTGATTTACTAAACGAAAATTCACTAGATCAACAGGATCATTATTAAACAATTTGTAGGTCAAAAAGATGTGATGAAAAAATTTTAACTTTTCCAGTTGGTTATGCTGGCATTATTATAAATACCTCTAAACTACAGTGAGTAGTGATGTTAGTTGATAGTCACCAAACTTTTATTACATATAAAACTAAGGCACTTAAAAAAAGAAACATACCTCTTACGGTTCCAATGAATTCCTCCATTCGCTGCAAAAGATCTGCGTCTCTTTCAAAATCATAGAAGTGGTGCTCTACCCAGTGCCGACATACATTCAATACCCTACGCAGCAACACAGAAGCAGCACCGAATTACACGGGGCTCAAACGTGGACATTTACCACGACGAGAGGGATAAATGAAAACACAGTGACTCCACAGACTGAATACAGATGGCCCCTGAATAACAGGGTTTGAACTGCATGGCTCCATTTATAATTTTTTTTCTCCCACTAAATCTATACCACAGCACTACACCTAGGCAGGTGGCTCAATCTGTGGATTTAGGGCTGATTGTAAAACTGGATTTTCTACTCTGCTGAGGGTCAGTGTCCCTAACCCCCAGGGTGTTCCAGGGTCAACCTTAATCTTCTAAGTGGCTTACCACCTTCAAAATTCTATTTTAATTAATACTTATACAGTAATTTCTGATAATTTCTCTTTACTTCACTCATTTTACATGTTACTTCCTCCTTGCTTGGGAAAGACCTTATTTAACTGTGAAACAAAAGTTCAACAAAGACTAATTTAATTATTTTAATGCTTACCGCAGCTGCACAGGCTGTATATATTCTTTTCTAAATCTTTTTAGTTCTGCACTCAAGGGTTGATCTCCATTCTCTATAGCGATGCGATCAGCTTCTGTTGGCTCAGGCTCTGGAATTTCAAACCTAACATAAAACAGAACAAACTAATGAAAAGATCAATTATATCAAATTATGCCAACAGAAAACTACAAATCTTTTCACTAGTCAGCACAATTAAGAAAGCACTGTAAAAATTACTAAGGATACATGCAACAGTGAAAACAAGTGAGGTATCTATAATGTAAAGACTAATTTTTAAAAAAGAAATGAATACTTGCCAATATAAATAAAACTAACTAGAAATATAATAAGGAATAAAGAATATATGCAATGTCTAAAAAACAGGTATGATTATAAAGTTAAGGGAATGATAATTTTGGGCTTGGGTAATTAAATAATCCAACATAAACTTTTTTAATGGTAAGTTTTGAAAAGTTGAGTGCTCTTTGGTTAGAAACACTTCTCTTGATTAGAGTACTTGTTCACTCCATTCTCCTCAACATGTGGTATATTAAAAAAATTCTATTTAGAACATTTAAAACATTAAAAATTCAATTTTCAGAGCCTAAATTCTACATTTTTATAGTTCTTTAACCTGGTTAATTCTATAAATTTGAAATTTCACATACTGAGTTTCCATGTAAAATATGCCTATTTTTATATTTAAATAATCAAAGCTAACATAGTAATATAAAACAAATGTTCTTCCAAGATATTTTCTTCTTAAAGTATTCTTGCACTAAAATGTAAAGCTCATTCAAAATATTTCTATATCTTAGCTCAATCTCATTAAAAAAAGAACGAAGAACTTAAACATTTTAAAATGACAGACCTTTCTATTATAAGACTCAGTAGTTCTTGAGGTTTACAAAAGGATCTATATGTTGTAAGAAATGTCCGAACAAAATTGGGATCTATGAAGAAAAAGGAAAAATATCTTATTAAAATCTTTTATGAAGAATGATTAAAATTATTATTTACATTCCCAAAAGAGATTAAATAGTCAACTTTTAAAGTCCCAAAGTGTTTTGACCACACCGGGTGCTTTGGACTTTGTAATCAATTGCTAGCTTTAGTTTCTTCCTAAATTAGTGGAAATATCATAGACACTAAAATTTTACATCAACTTGTTTCTTGACCTCTGCACACTCTGACTAGCTGACATTAAAACTCATTATTGACCACAGAAATGCAAAGGGAAGAAAGGCAGAGTACAGAAGCAAGTTTCTACATGCTACCTGGATCTCAGAGCATCATCAGGTGGTTTCTCTCTCTCAAAAAACACAAAGGCCACAGCAATAACCCATTACTTTTTCCTGCCATCCAGACTAATTTATCTAGTTATCTAGATTTCTTTAAATCACGTCAACAGAGCATGCAACTGGAGATTAGATCTTATAATGTCATTGATTAGGTTAAATTCAGTTTCTAAATTGTTTTGTTTGCTAGAGGTCTTAATTAAAACCGCTAAAAGATGCATACAAATAAACACCTGTAAGTTATTAAAACTATTAAATGTATGAGAGTATGTTGATTTGGCTCTGTTTACAACTTTTAATTACTTGCACTGCAAATAGACACAATGAGGGGGCTTTCCTGGTGGCTAAAAGTTGGACAAGACTGAGTGAGCATACACACAGACACAATCAGAGTTTCACCATGAGAGCATGAGTCTTCAACTGCTTCCACGAAAAGGACCTGCTTTTCATTCATCGTAAAGCAGGCAGCTGACTGTGACCTGCCTATTCCAGTCTCTGACAGTATTCTCCCCACCTGTGGAGAAAGGCTGCTGTCGCCAGCACAAGAGACCTGGTGGCTGGGGGACAACTTCCCATAACGGGGAAGAAGCCCCTCACCAGTCACTGAAACTCAATTTTCATCAAGGCCCACGTTTAGGTGTTGAGTCTTTAAGGAGGAGGAGGGGAGAATTCATTAACTTGCGTTTTTTATTGGGAGTATCCTTTTCCTATTTCACATCAGTATGGAATGGTAAGCTCTAATTTAATGATAAATTTATTGAGAGTAGCAACTAAATTAATTTTTGTTAGACTACCTACTATGGGTTCTTTATAAGAAATACTATGTCTTTTATTAGCATAGAATGTAGCAAGAATCAGAATTTATCTGCATGGAAAACCTCTATTTGGTCTGATTTTTGTCTGATTAAGAATCACCCTAAATTTAGCCTGAAAGTATAATATTAATTTCCCACCTGCCAAAATAAAATACATGGATTTATCATAAAACTCTATTTCCAATATACTGGTATATGTGGAACTAATGAACTAATTTAAATATCAGACAACCATGAATTTAAGATTATAATACTTTAAGTTAAAGAAAAACTTACATAATAAAATATATTCATTTTAAATCCCCTCTTCTCCTTTAGCTTCATACCTTCTGAGGCTAGTGTGGGTTACTGATAAAAGTAATTTAAACAGATACAATCCTTTAGTAATTTCCTCTCTGTTGGTATTTTATTGTTTGTCTTCAGTTACAGAGTTCCTCAAACGTTAAAGACTAATGTCTCAACCAGAAGAAAAGATTTTAAAACAGAAGGCTGTACAAGATTTTAAAACAGAGATTTATATCGGTTTCATCACAATCCTCCCTTCCAAGAATCTTCTTCCTGTTCTGCAAATCTATATGTAAGGTGAGGCTACTCAAAACATCATATATTTAGGAAGCAAAAGTAGTGGCCACTGTAGAGATACTGAGCCAGACCTTAGTACAGAGTGCTCCAAATATCCCTGAGCAGTCAAAATTAAGGGTGACCTCTCCCTTTAGGGCAACCTACTCCAGTACTCTTGCCTGGAGAATCCCATGGAGAGAGAAGCCTGGCAGGCTATACAGTCCATGGGGAAAGAGTCGGACACGACTGAGCAACTTCACTTTCACTTTCTCCCTTTTTTAAAACAAAAGTTTAGTCTAAAAGTCTAAAATCAATATCCAGGTCCATTTTTTCCTCAAATTCCACCTAAGGTCAGGCTAAAAATTTATGGGATATCAAAGCTACTTTTAAGTTGAAAAACAAAAAAAGGAAGCTCTAAGTAAATTAAAGTATGTTTTAACAAAGTTGGCTATTTTTAAAGGTAAACTATTTTAAAACAGCCTTTTCAGCTTATACCAAAGCTTCTGGCCATTTCAGTACTTTACTAACTAACGAAAATGCTGGGAAAGTCATGGTGTGTCCCAGTGCCACATCAGTCAAAAGGGATCACATCAATTCCTGAAGCCTGTCACATAATGAATTCAAAGAGCTTTCACATCATGCATTCCATATCATTTCTGTTAAGTGAGCAGGGTTGCTGCTGTTTGTCCCTTTCTACATAGGAGAGAAGTAACTGAGAGTTATCTAAAGTCACACAGTGGAGTGACAGAAATGGAATTGGAATCTGGATGGTGTGTTTTCTGAGTTACTGCTTTTTTCTCCCATATCACATAACCTCCCTGGATCAAAGGATTTTGTTAAGGTTTCCAAAGCTGTGAGATCTACGAGTGAATCCACGAGTTATATAGTCACTATAGAAATTTACATAAATTATTAATTCAGAATAAAGCTGTAAACTGCTAATCTTGGTTAAAGGCACTGAAGTCATTGAAAAATTAGCAGTCTAATTGTGATTCTGTAATTCTTGTTAAGCCTTCTTCCAGATTTTAGGAAGGAGCAGCTGTACCTTCCTGTACACTGTACTCAGAAGAGGAGTTTTTCGAGCTGGCGGTGAAATAAACCCTCCCACAAGCATCACTGTTGTATTAACTTCTGAAGTGACTCAAGTTTAAGTTGTTTTTAGCCTGATTAGAAATTAGAACAGACTTGCCAAAAGGAAAAACCAACAGAAGCTAAAAATAAACCAAGAAAATCTGGCAAAACTTTAAATACTTTCAAGAACCATCTTAAGGGCTGCATATATTCCCAGGCTTGAATTAATTCCGGCTCTATTTTTAGTCAAAAGCCATAGAAAGCTGCTAATGAATGGAAGACTTATATTAAGGAAGAACGTAACATCTATACTTGAAATTTTAACACAAAATATCACATTCCAGATGCTGTTTTTATTTCTATTGATTTCCCTGTTTCAATGATAGTAACACATATAATGCTACACTAACCACTGGAGACCTTTATCTTACTGATGACAGGGAAGCCCAAGATAATTAGATACTTTAAAAACACCCATCAGTAAGGACAGGTTATGTAATTTTGTAGAAAAACAAAGTACCTACTTAACATTTATCAGACAATGATAGAAGCTAAGTTTTGCACTGCCTCTGACGGTTGTAGAGCAACAGTTATCTCCCTATATTACAAAGTGATGTTTCAGAGACAGATGGAAGGCAAATGCGTTAAAAATACAAAAGCCATGCTATGCTGACTGGGTTTTAACACATAAGCACAAATATTTGTGGAGAAAATGAAAATCAACTATTTTGATATTCTCCTCTTTTTATTTCTTGCTAGTGGATTTAATTCCACAAACTTCTTTCTCAAACATAAATCCTAGTGTATTTCAACATGATCAATGGTAGAAATGTCCTCTGTGGTTTTTCATTTTAGTTAACACTCTTTTCTACTTGACTCTCAAAGCTCTGTAATAAGATTTCTATCCTGCTCTGTTTCCCTTCCCTCTGTCTACCCAACCTCTCTGTATGTACAAATTATCTTCCAAGTTTACCATCGTGTCCCTTGTCTAGGTCCAGGTTATTTCAAATAAGATATCTCCTATTTTCTGCTGGTCTTTAGCTGCCTGTCTCCCTCACTCCAAAGCTATTCTTTCATAATATTTTATTGTACATTTCTTGAAAAATCTTAGGAAATCAGAATATAATTACTATAATGTTCAGAATACAGCATATTACATTTGAGGTGAAAAACTTTTTTTCAACACATTTTTATTGGCAAGGTCAATACATTTATGAAATATTTGTTACATAGAGTTATTTATGTAAACACCCCTCCCCCAACCACCATAGTGAAACACTGTTAATCAGGATGTCTGTTCATGTGATAATTCTCCCTTTAATATAGCCATTTAAAATGCCACAAGAAACAATAAGCTCCTCAACAAGGATTTATAAACAATCACTCTTGAATTCCTTAAAAAAGGAAACAGACGCTATGCTGACGCACAAACATTTAAAAAAAAAGTCAGTTTAAAAATAGTACAGCACTGCCCTATGGATCAAAAATTGTTCAAAAGTTTTTTTAAGAGCTAAAACACCCAAACGCAGCTTACAGAGAACACAAACTTCAAAGAAACCTAATGCAGTTTTTTTTGTGTGCAAATTTTCTATATGAGGGCCTAAAATAGCAGTAAATATTTTAAAGAAAAATATGAACTGGCTTAAGTTTTTTTAATACCATTTTCTTTAAAACCGAAGTTCACCATGCATGGGAAACCCCTTTTCCCCACACTTTAAAATGAAAAGTTCTTTTTATATAATGTCAGATCTAATAGAGACCCCTACCTCAAAGTCATCTCATTTCTCTAAAAAAGACTATCAAAACCAGACACACCATCTCCAAACATTTCTTTACACATGTTGTTTCAAAGTCTCAATAATGAATTTATACTAAATTATTTCCTGTAACTCTGGAATAGAACTGAAATTCCTACTTTCATCTCCTCTTTTTTATGCATATTGCTTTGTGTTTTCTTGCTGTAAATAAAGGTCTCTTCATATCCTTGCCAGATCCAGAATGATACATCTAACAAGACAATTTCCCCCCATACCATTTCGGATGAATTCTGAAGTTCTGATGTAGTTAACAAATTACTGCTATGCCCAGAAACACTGGATCTGCAGCACCATATATTAAATTCTACATAAGACTCTGTTGTAATCTTTAGAGCAACAATTAAGCACTTTCCAATTCACCTAAATTTACACAGCAACCACCATAGTGACTGGATTTTGTTAAAAACTAAAATTATAATGACCAACATCTAACTATAAACTAAAATCTATACATTAAAATAGAAGTTATTCATAGTTAGAATTTATTACCTATTTCAATAAGAAAAAAAGAGTACTCTGACTATATCTTCATAGTAGACCCGTGTTTGCCCAGAAGTGAAGAGCCATTTATATTCCTGGTAATTCAAACCAAGCAAGTAATTCTATTTTTACTGTTCAATATACATAATAAAAATTATACTATAATCTAAAAATGAAAAAAAATTCACCTTGTATGAGTCAGTGTAACATGGCAGAAAATAAATTCTATATTTAAAGAGTCAAGAAACCTGATTTCTCATACTCTTTCCTGCAATTAACTGATATGATTTCTGGCAAGTCACATAACCTTCAAGGCCTTGGGTTTGGGTCTATAAAGTGAACGACTAAGCATCTGAGATCTACAGCTGTTTTATAAATTACTATAAAACACCTGAGTGATCCAGTTGACTGAAGCCACAGTGAAGTCTGAATTAAGGAAGGTTAAACAAGTTTTCTGTTTTTTGATGACAATGTCTGACTAAGCTATAATCTAAAAAATGTCTGTAAGTAGTGCTTATTAGTTACTGGATTTTTCTCATGTATTACAGCCAGTGTCTTTTATTACAATTCTATACACCATAATAAAAATATGCAATCTAACTTTTAGCTTTTGTTTCAGTGCAAGCCACAACTTACACTGTATGTTCTGATAAAAAATAACCTATCAAACTACCGAACCAAAATTAAATAGAGCAGACCAACAGTTCTTAAAACAAATGGTTAATCCATTATCACTGTGTGAGGACTCAGAGTCCAATTAAGCTGGAAAAGGTCTTAAAAAATAGCTGCTTGAATGTTTTACAAGTTCGTACATGGTCTATTAAAAACACATTCTATGTTGCCAGTAATACATTTATCATAGACCTTACAGAAGTCAAATAAGCTGGTAATTAGTACTTATTGGTATATATGGTAAATCACAGTTCATGAAAGCTGCTTGTGGATTTTAGTTACACTAGTAATATATTTATGACATAAGTTAAAATAGTCTATTAATCTTCAAAATAAAATAGAAAAGAAAAATGTCAAAAAAAACACTTAGCTATAATACTTTAAAGACAACACTGGCTTTTTATTCCTCAAGAAAATTAGTGAAAGTAATTTTTAAAAAACTTTAACATTTTAAAAAAGTAAAAAGATCTTGTCAATTTAAATTTGGATACACTTAACTTTACAAAGTTCTATAAATCTAGAAAGCTGAGTGCATATTAATTAGAAGTAAAATTATTTAAGTTATTCTATTCAAAAGCTAAAGATTAATATAAATGAGGGTGACTATCAAAAATAACTAATAAAACACCATAGCAAATGTACTATGTCTATAGATTTGGTGAGCACTGTGTATATTAAGAAGATTGCCAAGACTAAAGAAAAACTATCAGCTATGCTTAAGTTTTGTTTGTTTTAAAGTATCCTTATTCAAAAAATAAATAAAAGAATAGGTCTCTAGAAAAGAAATATTTAATTGTAGCACTATAACTACTTATTAATAATCCTAAGTTAGTTCTGTGAAATAAAGCAAGCAGTAAAGAATATTTTTATCACTAACAGTAGCGCTTTAAGGAAAACAATTATATTAAAAAATTTGAAATTTGCAAATATTTTCTAAATCAAATACCACTTGACTTGATAGGAAACACTAGTAAATCTTCTTTAGCACCTGCCACTTGTACTGCTCTACAGAAGAAAAAAAGAGTAGAGCTTTTGTCTCACAAACACAGATAAGAAGCTAAGGACTAATTACACTCTCAATAGTCTAAGAACCCAAAACAAAGGTATTTAAAATAAAATGATGACTACTTTAGAATATTTAGGCTAAAAATTTCTGTGAATCTTCTAAGATACAAAAATCAGAATAATGTGGCAAGAAGAACAATTTGAACTTTCATATCCTTAAAAATCCCTTAAGAAGGACCAAAGAAATAACTCTTTTGTAACCATAAATTTCTGGTAATTGAATAAAATAGTTTTTAAGCTGTATTCTAGATCTTAAAGAAGTTGAAATAGATGGGTCATATTTACTACTGAAATTGCATCTATCAAAATTAGTTTCACATGTAAAGAAAGATGACAGAATAATGTATTTATTTTTCATGCAAAATCCTAGGCAGCTTATTTAAATTTTCTATAGCTGGATTTTTTATTTTTGTGTTAGCAAAATGAATACAATGACTACATAAGTTTCTAAGTGAAAAATCAATAGTAAAATTGATTAATTAATAAAATCAATTTTACAAAAAGAGTAAAAATCCCAGTGTCTTTTTTTTGTTATAGTCAACATGTTTTAGTTACTGCCTGCTTACTACCAAATGGCATATGCTTAAAGAGCCTAAACTGCTTTTAAAATTACCTATGGGGGAAAAAAACACCACTATTATTTTACAACAGAAAATACTAGAAAAGAACTACCAAATTGAGGCCAAATAAAAACTAAAAACAAAACACAGGCTTATTTATCCCAGACAGGTGGAGATAATGAAAGAGATCATATTTATAACATGCTTTGAGATCACAGAAACAAAATTATAATTTTACTTTTTTGCGAGGTGGCCCTGATAGTTTCCAGGCCATATGAGTAGTTCTGACCAGGTATTTAATAAATTAAACAGATTAACAGTGTTGAATACCATTCATCTTTATTACAGTGGATTACAGTTAATGGATATTTTTAAAAGTTTAATTGAACTGGTGCCAGAATAGTTTCCAGAGAGAACTAAGAGCCCATTTGAAGAACTTTAAAAGCTGGAGAAACTTCCCCAGAAACACGTATCCTAGAGATAGAAATATATTTAAGCAAAAAGTCTGGAGATGGAGGTTAACTTATACATTCAACTATTTTAAGACCAGCACTTGTAAGAGTTATGTTTGATTTTATATATCTTTGTAATAAAAGCACTCTTTGAAAATAAGTTTATAAAGAGCTTTCACCTATAGTATTTCATTTATTCTTTCCAACAATATTCTAAGATAGCTGTTGTGATGTTGATTTTTGAGATGAGAACTATGCTACTTCTGAAACCTTAAGGAACTGTGATAGAGTGAGAGTGTGAATCTAAATTTAGTGCTCTTTCCACAGTATTTTATAATCCTCAAAATTCCTACTATGTAGGGAAGCTGAAGAAAACCAGAGTATCATCTGTTATCTTATTAGAAGAAATAAAATTAAAGAATCGACCATTACATTTGTTCCTTATCTCCCAAACATTATATTTGATTCAGCCCACTTAGAAACAAATATGTCTCAATACTATAGGAAACCTCCAAACCCCTATGTTTATCTCTAAAAATTGCCGTAATAAGGTACACTGTTTTCTAAATAATATCAGTTGTAAAAAAATCCTGAAAATTTAAAAGACCCCAGGATTGCTAAATTTAATAAATTTTAGGAATGGAAATTAAGAAAAAGCAATGCTGTATATATTTGTACTAGTACAGTAATGGATACATAACATATATTAGAATTTTTACTTATTTTATAATCCCAGTAATGAAAGAGAAAAAAAGACATAAAGGAGTAAAACCATTTTTAGATCCTAATGATGACTGATTTATCACTAGTTTCAGTCTTATTTTTGCCACTGGCTAACTGGGTAAATTTAGCCCAGTAACTTTATTTATAACTCTGATTGTAAAGTTAAAAACAACATATGTAAACGTAGCTGAAAAATTATAGAACTTCATAGAATTATAAAGTGGCAGTTATTTTTAGTCAAAGGAAAATGAATTCTGACAATGAGGAGGTCTTTTGTTGTCAGTTTGCTTTCTATTTTAGGCACAATGACCTGTGCAGCAAAGAAATATCAGCCTGAGGAGGAGAGTAAAAGTGACAGGCAAGTTCATGCCCCTTACCTGCATACATGTGGTACGTGAGCCTCTCTATAAGCTTAATAACGGTTCCTGCCTTGATAATTGGAATTCCAGCTTTGGGCTGCACGTTTTCCTCAAATATGATATTCTCTTCAGAGTCAGGCTCTGCAAACCTATAGACGCCAGCACTGGGGAGCCTCATCTGCTCCTCCTTTTCTTCCTGCAGCATGGTCACATCAAGCATTCTTTCCAGGGTACTCCGGTACTGTAAAGATATCAGTGCTGCCATCCAATTGTTCTTCTCTTCAGCTGACTTGGCAGAAAATATAACACTATTTTCATCTTTTAAAATTATTTCAAAAGCATGCTTGTACTCACTGGTGTCATCTTTGTCATTAATTTGTACCTTTCTCATAAAAAACTTTTCTTTAAGACGATATTCTGCATTGCTAGCACCAGGTAGTCTTGGCTGCCCATGATTTGATTTACAGCAAATCATTAAGCCATCAAAGAGAAATATGTGTCTCTCATGTTTGGCTCCTACACGTGTAAGAGTTCCTTCCATTATAAACTCATTGCAACACTGTCCAATGTCTTTTCCCTCCCAACCATCAATATTCTTCTGAATCTCGTTCATTTTCTTGATTGCTAGTTGTTTCCCCTTCATTTGCTGACTATAAAACCGACATGCAGATTCACTGGGATAAAGGAAAAAAACACTGTTAGTACAAAGATGACAGGGAATCTATAATTCATGAATATAAACGACAGTGCTGAAGTGTATTTTTAAAAGTTGCACTGTGAAGGTTTTCACTGATTCTCCAAATATATTAGTGTCACAAAGTTGCACAATTTTGGAAACTAAAGCAACACATCAGAGACATTTTTTTAGTGCTCTAAAAAGAACAACTGACTATTGACAAAAATCTACCCTATATATTTAGCTACAGAATGATTATTTCTACCATGGCTACTAAATATTTAGAATGACAAGTATTACAAAGTTGCCCAATACAGTGAAAAAAAAAGTAAGAGATTAAAAAATTTACCTAGAAATGCTTAAGTAGACAATACCTAAAGCTAAAAACCATGCACTTACTATAATTAGGAAACTGGAAGCGTATTATCTGAATTAATGCTTCGAGTTACAGAATCCCTAAAATAAAGGCCACTACTAATTTTACTTTGACAGAACAATGTCGTTGACATAAATCTACCCAATACATTTGCTCTATCTCTCCTTTAGCTTACCAGTTGACTCTCAGGAGGTCTTGTCTGGGAGTATGCAAGGAAAATGCACAAATATGAAAGGTTTTTCAAACAATAACAAATTCTCTTGGCTTTGATGTCACTTCCTCTGAAAGACCAAGCTTGTCACTAAAAGTATTTTCTTCATTGTTTACTTGAGGAGGGACCAGGGATCCCTGAATTTATACCACAGTATCGAGGGTGAAAAGGAGGATTATTTTTTAAAAAGTGAAAATATTCACCTCAGTCTTCGTTTTGCAAGACTTTTAGAACATATTTTTTCCATACCACTCTGAACATTAAGCAAAGCTGTTATTGCTTGTTTCAAACATTCTTTGTCTTCTTGATCCTCACTCTTTTCTTCTAACTGCTGCAAAGTTAAAAACGACAAGTCTGAATTAACAGAACAGTTCTGGATAAAAATAAAACCCATTTTATTGATAAAGATAGCACTGACTCAACTCTTTCTGCTGCAATTAAAGTTTTGGTGTGTCGTGAAATATATTATTCTTTTTAAAAGTCTTTTTCTTCTAATATGTATTACTATCCGTATGAATATGGAACCTAGTTTTCCTAGATTTTGAGTAAAACTAGTAAAATATATGTCAGTGGAACTCAAGCACATTTTCAATTACTGGCTAAAGATACTACATGTGCCAGCAGAAACAGTAAAGAAGAAACAGTGTTAAAAGATGTCACACCTTCTGAGAGGCAGCACTGTGCATTTTTTCAGACAAATATTACTGAAAAGAAATGAGGACTACAAATCATATTTTTAACTATCACAGGTCTTGGAACAGCAGTAGACACATAGGTGAGATTTTTTTAAGTTGTGTAATTTGGTCTTAGATTTCTGATTGCCACATTACTGTTCTCAGCAATGGAATGCTTAAGAAAGATGCTTAAATATACAGAGAAGGATGCAATATAGAATAAAGGCAGTTGAAGATACAAGGCCTAAGATCAAAATTTGACTCATACTTTCTGTGTGAACTTGGGGCAAGTTATTTCATTGAGTCCCACTTTTCTTGTCAAATGAGGTTATAAAAAGCATACTTTGCTTATTTTATGGGGTTGCTATTAAAAGCCAAAGCACTCTGAAAAAAATCAAAGTCCTTTGCAAAACAGTAATGTACAACATTATTGTAAACTGCTTTCCTTTATAATTTAACTACAGAATTAACATTAGTATCATGAAGAAATTTGTCAGTATTCACATGTGAAGATTTTGAGTAAAACTAGGAATGTATGTTAGTGGAACTCAAGCACATTTTCAAATACTAGCTAAAGATACTACATGTGCCAGACAGAAAGTCTGTACTTAACAGGGATTGAATCATTAATAATTACTAATAATCAATATGACAAGGTGGTGATAATTCAAGCAAGCAATTAACTGAGGTATAAGTGACATTAATTCAATAACCTTATAAATCTGTGGCTACCAAAGAGAAGTTAAGAAATAACATATATTAACAGAGTTTTCATGCAACATTTGAGAACACTTATTCTCTATCATTAGTGAAAAAGACTTGAGAAATAAAACCATAAAAATTTCAAAGTAATTTACAAAGGCTTACTTTTCAATAAGTTTTGTTATCCATTAGCACTGGGTTGGCCAAAAAGTTCATTTGGGTTTGTAAGATGTTACAGAAAAACCCAAACAAACTTTTTTTGCCAACTCAACACTTTAAGAGCCTTATGTTCGAGAGGTGTTTCTTAAAGATTAATAATACATTCTTTTTTGTTTCAACTGATAAAGGTTACACACATGTGTGTGTGTCTACTAATGAGANTGGGTTTGTAAGATGTTACAGAAAAACCCAAACAAACTTTTTTTGCCAACTCAACACTTTAAGAGCCTTATGTTCGAGAGGTGTTTCTTAAAGATTAATAATACATTCTTTTTTGTTTCAACTGATAAAGGTTACACACATGTGTGTGTGTGTCTACTAATGAGACACACACACACACGTGTGTGTCATTAGTAAACATATGAAAAGTAAACATATTCAATGCTCCAAACCACTTTTATAAAAATAATTTACTTAAAATATCTTAATGCTCAAATATTTCAGATGTAACAAACATAAAATATCAGGTCTTATTATTCAAATTTCTTATATCCATTATTCAAAATTCACTGAGGCATAATCTACCCTCTCTGGAAATTTAGTCTCATTTGTGTTAAATAAAACAAAAATCTAGTCACAAAATTTCCAACATAAAAAGGGTTGCAGAGGAGACAGTTTAAGGATAAGAGACTTAAAAATAGATACATTAAAAAATGCAACTACTTTTTATTCATAGCGTTCCTCTTCACTATGGTCAGCTATATCTATATTAAGGAAAGCCAATGGCCAAGTTTTCCTGAAGATAACTAGGTTTTTACTTAAGGGTAGGCTGAAAGCTGGATTCTGGGTAATCTTTCAAAGTATCTTCCATCTCTACTGGGCTTCCCTTGTGGCTCAGCTGGTAAAGAATCTGCCTGCATTGCGGGAGACCTGGGTTCGATCCCTGGGTTGGGAAGATCCCCTGGAGAAGAAAATGGCAACCCGCTCCAGATTTCTTGCCTGGAGAAGCCCATGGACAGAGAAGCCTGGAGGGCTACAGTCCACAGGGCCGCAGTCAGACACTACTGAAGCAACTTAGCACACAACAGAATATTAGAGTCCTTTATAATCTATCCTTTGACTTTTTAATATCATTAATTCAGGCAAAAATACCGGAAGTCATATAAGTCACACAATTCTAACACACATAAAAAGAACTTTCAAAGTAATAGATCCATTTAGACATGCGTTTGATTTTCTATTCTAAAAAAATGTTTTAAATTTCTGAGTCATGTTATCTACCATTAACTATAGCATTTCACGAAGCTTTCCTGGTGGCTCAGATGGTAAAGAATCTGCCTGCAATGCAGAAGACCTGCGTTTGATTCCTGGTTGGGAAGATCCTCTGGAGGAGGGCATGGCAGTCTACTCAAGTATTCTTGCCTGGAGAATCCCATGGACAAAGGAGCCTGACAGGCTACAGTCCATTGGATTGCAAAGAGTCAGACATGACTGAGCCACTAAGCACAGCACAGTATTTCATATACAGAATATACTGGTATATAAAAAATATTTTAAAAGCACAAACGCAAAGTCTTTGAAAAAACATGAAACTTTATTGATGAAATAAAATGTAATATTTACCTTTATAGCATTAGTCAAGCATCTAAAACAAATTTCAATGTAATAAATGACTTTTCTTACAAGCATTCTTTGCTTCTTTTACTTAACATAGCTGATTTAAACTGGGCATTGGTAAAGAATAATTCAAGTTAACTATCATCAAAGGGGTAGCTTATTGTTGCTACAGAAATAAAGCAAGGGCAGTTAGTATGTAAATGAAACTTTACAAAGCAGCATCTTCTTGTTACCAAAGTGATATTCATGCTTTTCAGCAACAATTTAATTTTACAAATGCTGTTCACTAAAAATTACAAATCCTGATGATATATTGCCATATATGAAAATATACTTAACCTTATCCAGAGAATCATATTCTAAAGCACAATGGTAACTCATAATGATCTATAGAGACGATTAAATTTACATCTTCAAAAGAAAGGAGTCACTTTCACCAGTGTTTTGGGGTGGGGAGGAATCTTTTAGGAAGTGGAAGGAGCAGCAGTCAACATGGCATATTGCGTGCCCAAAGGAAACCCTGAGAACCTGAGCACTGAAGAATTGCTGCTTTTGAACTGTGGTGCTGGAGATGGCTCTTGAGAGTCTCTTGGACTGCAAGATCAAACCAGTCAGTCCTAAAGGAAATCAGTCCTGAATATTCATTGGAAGGACTGATGCTGAAGCTGAAACTCTAATACTTTGGCCATCTGATGCGAAGAGCTGACTCACTAGAAAAGACCCTGATGCTGGAAAAGATTGAAGGTGGGAGAAGGGGATGACAGAGAATGAGATGGTTGGATGGCATCACTGACTCTATGGACATGAGTTTGAGTGAACTCCGGGAGTGGGTGATGGACAGGGAAGCCTGGCGTGCTGCAGTCCATGGGGTCGCAAAGAGTTGGACACGACTGAGCAAGTGAACTGAACTGAACTAAGAGGCTATACACTGCAAAAAGATAATTCACAACAGTATTCAGTAGATGAATAAAATTAACAATTGGTGTATACGTAAAAAAAGTAAAGTGCTGAACCTGACACAATTTTATGAGTCCAAGTCACAAACAAACTGTCCAATTCACAATCAGATAATGCCTTCTATTTAAAAAAAACAAACTTGAATCTATATGCTTTTATTTCTAGAAATTAGTTTTCTCCAACACGAAATAATATAAAATGAAGGAACTGCCAATTACTTGATGATGGAGGCAGGTAGGACCAGAACCCAGGAGTCTTAACTCTCAGCCCTTTTCAATATACTATCCAGAGAACTGAAAAGACTGTAAATACCTGTTTAAAAAATATTCATCAAATAAAACTTATTCCATTCAAATGGTAAATTGCAATGCATAAGGATGACAAAATATATCATCAAGGAATAAACACAGTAGTATAAGTAAATTGCTGTACTGTACACCTGAAACTTACACACTATTGTAAACCAACTGTACTTTTATAGCTTTTTAAAAATACATAGTAATATAATTAAGATTTGGAAAATAAAGATTTATCTTTATCTTAGATGGGAATCATGAAGCAAATTTCATAACAGGAAGTTCCTTCCTTTCCCCTCAAAAGTTATTTTCTGAGTCAAAATAATTTTATATATGCAGATAATTCTACAATACATAAAATTTCAACCTGTATATGATTTTAATGATATTAACAAAATTTGATCTTTTTTACTTAACCCTCATTTTCCCCCAAGACAAGTGAGGAGATGACCATTTTCAATATGGTATATATTACATGAAATAAATAGTGTAACAGTAAAATAGTATAATTCTTCAATAATTGTAATTTAAATGAAATAGTATCTTTATTAGTCAATGGTTGAATATATAAAAAGGAAATTTTAAAATATAAATTATAACATGACATAGTTCACTATTAGGAAATAAAAGCAAAATGTTCAAAGTTTTTGAGCAAAGTCACAAGTCTTATTAAGATAATTAAATGGTCTTTTGTACATTTTTAGGAACTATTTAGAATATTAACAGTAGCTGACTGGAAAAAGACTCAAAAGGGCAGTCTACAGAAGACTTCCAGTAAAGTTCCAATCAGAATTAATCTAATAAATATTTAATTAACCATCTATCATTCATGAAAGAAAGTGAAAGTCACTCAGTTGTGTCTGACTCTTTTCGACCCCATGGACTGTAGCCTGCCAGGCTCCTCTTGGGGATTCTCCAGGCAGGAATACTGGAGTGGGTAGCCTTTCCCTTCTCCAGGTGATCTTCCCTACCCAGGAATCGAACCAGGGTCTCCTGCATTGCAGGAGGATTCTCTACCAGTTGAGCTACCAGGGAAGCCCCTATCATTCATAAGTAATAAAAATATGATAGTGAGCAAGCAAAATCTGGTCACTGCTGTTAGAGCTTAGCGTATTAAAGAGAAGACAAATGAACAACAAAATGATATAATGGGGAAACACAGGGCACTCTGGAAATACACAGCAAGAATCCCTCACCTAATAAAGGAACAGAAGAATATAGCAAAGAAGTCTGCCAGAAAGAAATAACTATAACGTTTGAAGGATAAGAATGGTTTAGCCAAGGGGCAACAGAGGTACAAAAAAATGTATTAGGCAGAGGAAATAGCTTGTTAATTCAGTTATTTAGGGCCAACGTTGAGAGAAATGAGGCTGAAGAGAAGAACTTGGTGAGTGGGAAGGGGTTAGGGGTGGACAGAAGTGATGGGTCAAGATGCTGGAGAAGTCAACAATAACCAAGCCAGGACTTGTAATCCTTATTAGGAACTTGAACATTAACCTGGGTCAATGGGGAGCCATTAAGGATGTTAAGCAAATGGCAACCCACTCCAGCATTCTTGCCTTGAAAATCCCACAGACGGTGGAGCCTAGTAGGCTACAGTCACGGGGTCGCAAAGAGTCGGACACGGTTGAGTGACTTCACTTCACAATGCTATCAAATCTGCATTTCAGAAAGATGACTTTGGTTTGGTTACCCAGTCAACACCAAATTGCGGGATGGGGTGGGGATGAGACTAAATGGAGATTTGTGATAACCCAGATGAGATGATCACGGCTCTCAGAGTACTGAGAAGAAATGAACAGAAGATGAAATCAAAAGATCCTTTTCAAGAATGAAAAGGACTTATTTGGTCAGTAGCGGGCTTTTCCGATGGCCCAGAGAGTAAAGAATCTGCTTGCAATGCAGGAGACACAGGAGGACACCGGTTCAATCCCTGGATCTTGAGTATTCCCCGGAGGTGGCAATGCAACCACTCCAGTATTCTTGCTTAGAAAACCCTATGGAAAGAGGAGCCTGATGGGCTATAGTCCATGGGGTCGCAAAGAGCTGCACACGACTGAGCAACTAACACACACACACAAGTGGAGGTGATGTGGAAAACGACAGAGAAGAGTTGAGGACTTCCAGGTCTCTATTCTGAGTAACCAAACGGATAGTGGGACCACTTCACTGAGTGAATGGACACAGGAAGAGAGGTTTTGCTGGGAAAGATGAGGAGTTTTCAAGTGAACTTGATTTGCTTACACAATAAATAAGCACAGTTGTTCAAAAGATAGGTGGACAACAAACAGCCTGCTGCTGCTAAGTCGCTTCAGTCGTGTCCGACTCTGTGCGACCCCATAGACGGCAGCCCACCAGGCTCCCCCCGTCCCTGGGATTCTCCAGGCAAGAACACTGGAGTGGGTTGCCATCTCCTCCAATGCATGAAAGTGAAAAATGAAAGTGACGTCGCTCAGTCCTGTCCAAATAAACAGCCTACATTGCCCCATTTCCTCTTTCATATTTCTCTCTTCATTTAATCTCTTTAATCTTACTGAAATGAGCATAAATTCCTCATTTTCTTCACGCTACTAAAAGTAACCTTTGGATTGATACATCTATTATCTGACAGCAAAGGGGTCACTGCTTTTTCTAGGTAAACTTCATGAGTAAATGAGATGGGAGTGGGGGGGGGAAGGGTGTGACAGGGTTCAGGACATACTATTCCCCAATCTGGCACCTTGGTATACTGAATACTTTAAAAGTTGAAGAAGTTTGAGAAAATAGCATAAGGGAAAGAGAAGGTCAGTGACCTTCCCGGTTCTATTTTCTCAAGTTCCTTCAGTTTAAAATACTCAATATGTAAGGTTCCTGTGTGATGTAAAACTTACATTAAATAAATCTGTATGTTTTCTCCTGTTAATTTTTTGTCAGTTTCCTTTTCAGACCCAGCCAGAGACTCTAAAAGGTTGAGGAAAAAACTGTCCTCCCCTACAGGTGCTTGGGAAAGGAAATAATCTGAAAAAATAAAAAAGCATATTGTAATGGAGAACAGTACGGCTTGTTAATTGTATCTCAATAAAGGTGTTTCTTTAAAAAGTAATAATTTAATACTTGTAGCTAACTTTATGCTCTTCAATTTTCTGTATATCTATTAAAGTGAAAGTGTTAGTCACTTAGTCGCGTCTGACTTTTTGTGACCCCCACAGCCTGTAGCCAGCCAGGCTCCTCTGTCCATGGAATTCTCCAGGCAAGAATACTAGAGTGTACGCCATTCCCTTCTCTGGGGAATCTTCCCAACCGAGGGATCGAATCCCAATCTCCCCCACTGCAGGCAGATTCTTTACCGTCTGAGCCACCAGGAAGCCTATATACTTATTAAAATGGGTTTTAAATGGTCTTAGCCATCAGACTGATGGTAAGTTCAGTTTCCAGTCTGAAACATGCAGTTATCAAAGAAAGACATGGCAAGATTTTATGGTTTTAAAAAAGTAAATGGCAACTCTACTTAATGCTCTGTGGTAACCTAAATGAGAAGGAAATCTAAAAAAGAGGGGATATGAGTATATGTATAGCTGATTTACTTTGCTGTACAACAGAAACTAACAACACTGAAAAGCAATTACACGCCAATAAAATTAATTTTAAAATAAAAAATAAAATGTAATTAAAAGAATCTGTAAAATGTAAAAACATAATTTTTTTAATTAAAAAATTTAAAAATGAAAGTGACTATACATCTGTACGCATTGGTTCCAAAAAAAAAGTAAATGGATTCATTAAAATATCTACAGCAGTTCTTAAGATTTTGCTAAATTGGTTTTATTCATCCCCTTTTGTCTTTCTTTGCTGTCCAGAAAAATGGAAAATTACAATTAATACAAACATTAAATATATAATAAGAATTAAAACTGTCTATGAAAAAGTTTTTAAGTACTTCTGAACAAAAGAATGATAGAGACAGATAATGATAAAAGTATTATTATCTATTAGTAAAATAATCACCAGTTAAATATTATAGTATTAGAAATTCTGAAAACTTTTGAAAATAGCAAAGCACTTAATGAAAGAAAAGATCTTACAACTTAAAAAAAAGAAAAAGAAACTGAAATGTAACTGAAAGGCCAAAATGCTGGTGAATAATGTTACCAAGCTCCTTTCATTCTGACTTAAAACCAATTTTTTGTAATAAGGCCAAATTTATTTTTATTTTTAGCTTAAAGAAAAGGAGAGAGTTTGGTGAATTTCCTGCTAAAAAAGTGGGATAAAACTGAATACAGTATTTGATGAAGAAGTCATAATACAAGAGCAAAAAAAGAAAAACAAGGATAGCTGTTTCCAAGTACTACGCTTTCAGATTGAAGTAATCCTGCTGCTGCTAAGTCACTTCAGTCGGACACACATTCGTGTCCGACTCTGTGCCACCCCATAGACAGCGCCCACCAGGCTCCCTCATCTCTGGGATCCTCCAGGCAAGAATACTGGAGTGGGTTGTCATTTCCTTCTCCAATGCATGAAAGCGAAAAGTGAAAGTGAAGTCGCTCAGTCGTGTCCAACTCCTAGTGACCCCATGGACTGCAGCCTTCCAGGCTCCTCCGTCCATGGGATTTTCCAGGCAAGAGTACTGGAGTGGGTCGCCATTGCCTTCTCCAGAAGTAATCCTAGGTAACTGTAAAAAGTTTTTAGAATTTCTGCTAATCAGATAAAATTTGTGTTTTTGTATGGGACTATTTTAAGCTCAAGCATCTTATCTAGGTGAGGAAAAGATAAAGGATGATTTAAGAACTGTGCTTATGCTTAGTTGCTCAGTTATGTCCAGCTCTTTGTGACCCCATGGACTGTAGCCTGCCAGGCTCCTCTGTCCATGGGGATTCTCCAGGCCAGAATACTGGAGTGGGTCGCCATGCCCTTCTCCAGGGGATCTTCCCAACTCAGGGATCGAACCCTGGTCTCCCACATTGTAAGTGGATTGTTTACCATCTGAGCCACCAGGGAAGCCCAAGAATCTGGAGTGGGTAGCCTATCCCTTTTTCAGGGAAACTTTCTGACCCAGGAATCAAACTGGGTTCTCCTATATTGCAGGTGGATTCTTTACCAGCTAAGCTACCAGGGGAGCCCCCCAAATAACCAATGCAACCGATTTTTTAACATGCCCAATATTCAAATTGTATTTTAAACAGGATATAGCTATTTTTATCTTTAAATTTAGTAGAATACATTTTCTAATGTTAGCGGCTCTCTTGCGTACCTGTGGAATCTGAGTTGCAGCCCTTCACTGTATCCCCTCCTATTGTCACAGATAACAAAGCCACAACAAATACTGAAGCAGAGCTATAAAAATGCAAGAACTTCCCGTAATGGTGGTGCAGTAGTCTTGAGAACCATCTGCAGATAACAATTATTCAATCTAAACAAAAAATTAAAAATATTTATAGGCACTGGAAAACATCCTTTTATTCTAAAAGAGAGCATAAGCCAGAAGTACTATTGCTCTTAAGAAGTTACAACTAGAAAGTGTACAGTTGTGAGATTAGGGTTTTCCCCCAACCTCCTATGATGACAGTGAGGAAGAATGAAAGGAAGAGTTACAGGCTAGAGATGAAAGTTAGCAGAATATAAGAGGAAATGAGGGGGAAATCTGGAAGTGAATGAATTACAGAAGGTTGAGATACAAAATCTGAGAATAAATTCTACTCAAACATCTGGCTGACTGCTAAGTCTGAATGCATGAAAAGACTCCAGTGAAGTAATGTGGCAGAGACCAGAGAGTCTACTTTTGAAAGACAGTGCTATAATGGATAAAGTTCTGCTTTTCTTAAACTGAGTTACTTCTCAAATGTACATAGCTCAGACAGCAGAAAGCTGAAGTCTTACTGGTTTAAGGTGTTAGGATACAGAGCCTGAGTCTGGTAGAGTGCACGGAAATTAAGGGGGAATCTCTAGGTGTAAGGGAACCAGAGACTGTACCCCCAAATCTCAACATTATCTCTGCCCAAACATTTAGTCTGTCAAGTCATTCACATGTAGGGCAGACGGGAGAGAATTAGGCTAAAAGAGCAGCATATGGAAATCCTAAAAAGTGAACAGAGATAGCAGCTGCTACACAACACAGAAGAGACACATCTGAGTTGAGTCCTAGGTGGCACAGCGGTAAAGAACCCACCTATCAGTGAAGGAGACGCGGGTTCAATCCCTGGGTCGGGAATATCCATGGAGTAGGAAATGGCAACCCACTCCAGTATTCTTGACAGGAAAATTCCATGGACAATGGAGTCTAGTGGGCTACCGTCCATGGGGCTGTAAAGAGTCGGACACGACTGAGCACACGCACACACACAAGTCAGAAAAGTTAACTGCCCACTAGAGTAAAAACCCAACAATCCAAAACAAAGCAAAAGACAGATCCACAAATGGAACCCCAACAGTCCTCAACACAGCAGAATCCAGAGATGTCAGCCAGCAGAAATACTGGGAAAACGTGGCCCACATTTGAGGGAAAAACCCAGTTAGCAGAAACTGGCTCCATGTGGCCCAGGTGTTGGGTTTAGGAAAGACTTCAAAGCAGTTTATGAGACCATATTCAAAGAATTTAAGGAAAACATGGTCTTCTTGAGTGCTCAGATAGGGAGTCTCTGGAAACTATAAAACAAAATCCAAACGGAAATTCTAGAGTAAGTATAATAACTAATAATTCTATTGACAGAGCAATAGAAATTACTACTTTGAAGAATAACAAAAAAATGTTTTAAGAAATATGAATAGTCTCAGAGGTGTATAGGACAACATAAACTAGTTCTACACACATTGTAACTGGCATTCCAGAAAGAAGAGAAATGAGAAAAATGGCAGAAAAAGGAGTACTGTAAAAGCAAGTTAAAAATCTTAAACATAAAAGGATTTTGAAACTTTAAACAGGAAATTAACCCTAAAAAATGTTAGGATAATCTCATTTATGAAACAAAATAAATTTCAAAACCATCGCTCTGTTCTTATCAAAGAGAAAATCACCAAAACTATAAATGTTCCTCATAGCAGTTCAGTTGATTTAAAATCTTAAAACTAGAGTAAAACATTAATCCGCTGTTTGTTTATAATGGTTCCTGAATTATACTATTTTACGTTTAACTTTAGTCATCAACATCTGTGGTCAGATATACCATTTAGCTCAATGCTTTGAGTCCATGGTTTCTGGAAGAGAATTTCTAAATTTAGAAAGCTAGTTCAAAGGAATGGAAGCTAGACAGACCTCTTCTGGGCTTATTTTTGTGCTAGTTATAGAAAAGCTATGTTTTCTAAATCTCCTCTTATTGCTGGTATTAAACATTGGCTTATGGGCAGTATAAAAAAAAATGGTCTGAAGCATTCAGCAACCAGATGGAGAATATTGAAAAAAACGACATAAGAAATCACCTAGAGTAGATGTTTGATACTTTCCCACTCCCCAAATGAAAAAGCAACAAACCAAAGCTATTAACAAATGCATAAACGGTGTCTGTAGCAGGGGGTCTGCAGAGCATATTTCTTTACAAAAGAGTTTCTGGAGCACTATGTGAAGGCCACTAAGGGGTGTTTAAAGTGAATGATGTAGCATAATTTATATTTGCTTTTTCCATTTGTTTTATATTATCTTGAAAAAGGAAAAAAAAAAAAAAAACTACTCTGGGAGGAAAAGTATCTCCTACTTTTAACATCCCTCAGTTCCTAAGTTTTCTATTCACTGCAACATTCAGATCTAAGTTCTTACCTGTAATCCTTTCCCACAATTCTGTACTTAAGCATTTGGGACTATAATTTCGGTAATATTTATGATGTTAAAGGGAACATTTAAGAACTGTTCAAGTCAGTACACAAAAATCGAGGAATATTAGGAAATTAAATGTTAATATGTAACACAGGAAGCATCTAATCATGTGAGCATTCAGATCACAATCTTTAGTGTCTCTTATTTTCTAAAGTAAAGCTTGTGACCAAGACAAGCACTGCATTGTTATTAATGAGTTAACATCCAGTGCAATTTTTACTATTCTATTGGTTCTTAATCTTATCTAAAAGCAGAGGGTTGTTACGTGTTAAAATTAAACCTGGAAATGTTTTCTCTCAATTTTTTTGCTAGTCTTGCACTTTTTATTATCAGTGAAACCTAAGAAAAGAATGGAGGTTTTAAATGTTAAATTTTATATTATTTTTTCATTTAAGGGAAACCATACATGAGAACCCCAATCTCAGTTATGTACATTAGTCTTACTCAGATGATTGTTAGTAATTCTGTATCCCTGTGAATTTTTACTATTTGAAAAATACTGCAATTGTTGGCTTTTCACTAAATTGCTGTTGGACTGAAATTAAATTTTAAAGTCTAAGATCAGGAAGCAATGATTAATTGGCCTATGCAAAAAATATATTTTTATGGGTTTAAGCAAGTCAGTATATACTGGAAAATCAGAAAAACAAAAATGGATATAATTTTTTATAGTATACCAAAAACTAAATGTAATGGGTTGAACCGTGTTTCCTCCAAAGTCCTAACCCCTGGTACCTGTGAACATGATGTTATTTGAAAATTGGGTCTTTGCAGATATAATCAAGCTGAGATGAGGTCACACCGGATTACGGTAGGCCCTATATCCACTAACTTGGTATTGTATGAGAAAGGAAGGAGAAATTTGAATGCAGAGGAAAACAGACAAGAATGTGAAGATGTGAAAAAGACCGAGGCAAAGACTGAAATAAGGGTATCTATAAGCCAAAGAATGCCAAAGGTTACTGGGATATACCAGAAGCTAAAGAAAAGGCAGGAAGGATTCTTCCCTAGAGCTTTTAGAGAGAGTATGGCCCTGCCGACACCCAGAACTGTGAAAGAATAAATTTCTGTTGTTTTTAAGCCACTCAGTCTGTGGTGCTTTGCTCTAGCAGCCCTAGGAAACTAATACACAAGTCACAATATAGATTTGAACCTGCTTTTGAAATTAAGGGAGACAATTTATATCTCCTAGGGTATATGTATCCAGCTCTAGGGAACTGATTTGCTTAAAATCACCCTGGATAATTTTTTCTAACATTTGTCTGAGTTTATCTTAAGAGGATAAAATAATATATTTAAAGAACAAAGAAAAGATTACTATTTTTGCTGAACTGAACAATGTGCTGATTTGGTAACCTTCAAAATACTTAGCCCCAAGAAACAACTCTAAATTTGTTTAATAAAGCAAATTAATCTTCACATAGAAAAATCACTTTACTGGAGCAATAAGGTTTTCAAAAGGACACAAAGGAAGTTGTTGTTGTTGATTTTAAATGAACTTTAATGTGAAAAAGTTAATTAAAGGTTTCAAAGACTTGACTCCTAACTTGGGTGGTGGGGGGGGCGGGTAAGGGAGTTGCTTCTTTTTTCCAGTTTCAATGGCATTAAAGTCATACTATCAATAACTAAACTTTTATTTTCTGAATTTGTAAAGTTTGAGGCATTCTAAATTTCCAAAGTAAATGTAATTATATATAATTTACAGGTAAACTATTCCTACAAACATAAATTCGAAGGAAAACTTACCTTATTTTTGCTATTCATCTTGTAACAAGTATTTATTAAATGTCTAAATACCAAACACTACTAGGCAAGAGAATTCAAAGATACATAGGGCTTAGTTCCATTCTAATGACAAGGTAGACAATAAAAATGAGACATGTTCTATAGAGATATGAAGAAAATTAAGCAGCTTAGTCAAAGGATCAGCCTAGAGAACGAAGGGAAACTTGACGGGGAATCAAGATTTGAACAAACTCTTTGATTAGCAGGAATTTCTCAGATGAAAGAGGATGGTAGAAGTAGAAGAGAAATTTCAGGGAAATAGAAAAAAGATAAGGAATTCTGAACAGATTTGACATTTCCAGGGCTGCTTGGAAATTTTTTTATGGCTAAAGCATAAGGTAAGTAACACCAAGTATTGAGAGATAAGGCTGAAGAAAATCTAAAGAATTTAGACTTTGTGTCCCAGTTCACAAGGACACTAAATGCACTTTTCAAACTGAGAGTTCCATGAGATACAAGACCTTACAGGAAACTGCTACAGTAACCCAGGAAAGACATGCTGAGGGTCTGGACTAAGGCCATGCCAGTGCAACAGGGAAACAGACTGGATTTCAGACTCATTTCTGGAATCAAACCATGATGCTCTGCAAATAAGGGAGAGAGAAGAATCAAAGATGGCACTGAAGCTTCTGGTGAAGGGATCTGAGCTGATCAATAAAGAAATGGAATACAAATTCCGGCAGGCAGGAAAGGGAGGAAAGTGATGAAAGGCAAAGGGAGTAAAATGTTAGTTTAAGTTGAAGATAACCTACAAGCCAAGAAGAAAAGTTTCCAGTAATGACAATACTTGGTATTTATATTTTTACTGTATGTTAAGTCCTTTTACATACACTCGACCCAGTAAGATAAGCATTTCACAGATAAGAAAACCAAGGCTCAAAAGGTGAGGTGACTTGTTGCAGGTTACTCAGCTAGTTGGCTACCAGTCTAGAATCAGAAAAGAAACATCAGACTCCTATCTAGTCCAATGAGCCTTCAAAGGTCACTCCATGCCATAGATAAATTATTCCAATTGTCACTGATGTCTTAAGATTTTGCTGTTCCCTGCTGATTTTATTTAATCATTGTTGAGTCCAAAATCACCAAGTCCACGTTGGAACTTGGAGTTATGGCAATACCCAGATTAAAAAAATTTAGAGTTAGTGAGAATAATATTGTTGGAAAAAAAATTTTAAGACCATTAAGTGTTAGAAGGTCTTTTAGTTATTCTGATGGAAGAATTCTATGATAGTTTTCCAAAGTAACCGCCAGAAATACATTACATTTTTAAAGGGTTTCGTGGCCTATCTGGGTTTCCCTGGTGGCTCAGCAGTAAAGAATCTGACTGCCAATGCAGGAGATGCAGGTTCAACTGCTGGGTCAGGAAAAATCCCCCAAAGAAGGAAATGGCAATCCACTCCAGTATTCTTGCCTGGGAAATCCCATGGACAGAGGAGTCCACGGAGTCACAAAGAGTTGGACATGTCTTAGTGACTAAACAATAACAAATGGCGTAATTAATTTGGGAATTAACTGCTTTAGATTGTTTTATATAGATTGCTTTGTTGCACAATTTTACAAAGCCTTTAATATTCCTATATATACTGAACATTTCTAGGAGTGTAATTAAGGATACAGTTTTTCCCAAGTATACTTGACAATTGAACCCATGGAATCTTAGCTCACTGACCAGGGACTGAACCCAAGCCCTCAGTGGTGAGAGCATAAAGTCCTAACCATTGGACCACCAAGGCATTCCCTCCCCAAGACTTTTACAGTTTCTTATGGGACTAGCAATCCATAGAATACACTGAAAATACTGCTCAATAAAATAATTTAAGCAACATACCAACAAATAGAAATGAAAGACAGTAAATACAAATAGTACATTAGTGCTGAGAAGGCAGAATAAAAAGGAGTGATGACAATTTGTGGAATTAATTGTGCAAAATTTCCTGCCCAACATACTGTTAATTTTGCAATGAAATTTAGGCAGTAATATGAACAAGGAATGCAGGTGTTTACCAGTAGAAATCTTTTAAATTGCTGATAGATGCAATTATAAAATAAAAATTTCAATACCATAACTTAGAAAATTTTTAAATTTAATTGCCTATATTTGGGGAAGTAAATAATTTATACTATTAAGAGAGGTTTTAATAGCCTTCTGAAACTTCATCAAAGCTTCTTGTTCTTACTTATTAATTAATGATTGCTTCAAGGTTCATACAGTCTTTAATCCTTCTGAACTTCATTACAGTCTCAGGTGAAAAATCCCATTATTAGAGATACCATTATGAAGAAAAGGTCTATATAATAAACTTGTGTGCAAATGACCCATTCTGAGACTATGGTTTGTCATTCTTTACAAAGAATGATTTTATACACCAAATGCTTCTTGACTATTCTCTTAAAATAATCATCCTATACTACTGAAGACCATAAGTTGTATTCTGTTTGCAGCCTAGAACAGAGAGCTAAGAGCTCCGTAACTCTGCCTGGTGATTAAGTTCATCAACTTCCTCAGTCCTTTCCTGATTCAAACAGTCCTGCTTAAGAAATCTAACTGAACTCCAAGTTCCCACAATGTAGAAAGACCTGGGAAGGATGAGAGTTCCTTCAGTTTACTACATTTAGAGGCTTTCTATTCTTTCACTGATTCATTATAGAGAGCCCATTTCTTCATGTACTCCTGCAAACTATACATCTGATTTCTAATAATACATACTCCATAACAACATGATATTAAATACAATTTTTCTTTAATGAAACTTTAAAGCTAAAGAAATAATAATAGTATTAATGCATATCATATTTTGTCTTTATGGAGCTGGTTCATTATAGATAAATAAAATATCTTTATTATTTCATTTGTTATTTAAAATTTTTGAGAAAACTTGATGTTTTTTAGGATATGTTACCCATAATCCAAAGCAGACATCATTAGTTACGTAAGATATTTAAAAGTAAATCACTAAGTTACACTATTGAATTATAAGTCGCTCAGTCGTGTCCGACTCTTTGCGACCTCATGGACTGTAGCCCACCAGGTTCCTCTGTCCAATGGATTCTCCAGGCAAGAATACTGGAGTGGGTTGCCATTTCCTTCTCCAGGGGAATCTTCCCATCCCAGGGACTGAACCCAGGTCTCCTGCATTGCAGGCAGATGCTTTAACCTCTGCGTTACCAGGGAAGCCCCAATCCAAAGCAGACATCTTTAAAAGTCTATTTAAGATATTTAAAAGTAAATCACTAAGTTACGCTATTGAGTTATAACTTATACAGACTAACGTTCCCCTTTTCCCTAATTTCAGTGCATAATAGGAAAAGAGGGGGAAAAACCAAAATCCTTTCTTTTCTGTCAGTACTTTAAAAATTGAGTATTTTGAACTATCATCAAATGGGAATATTTTACTAGGATTACTATAGTTTGCTGTATCTAAACTAATAATAAGTAGTTTTTATAGACATAGTTGCAAACTTAAGCTACAAAAGTTAGGTGATTAATCTTCTCCGTTACTTTGGAATTATCCAACATGGGGTCCCTTATCTAAGTCCCTGAATCTGCTGAGGTCCCAAGCTGGAGACTAGGATGCACAAATCCAAGACTGTTTCCAAACAACTGGCCACGAAAGCAAGAAGTGCACAAGATAAAAATATCTGATGACTGCTTTAAAAAATATGCTTTGTAGATTCATATATATTTGCTTCTTAACTAGAAAAAGAAAACAAATATAGACATATTCATGAGCACTCACATAATGGTTCACAAATAAACTGGTAAAAAACTGTATCACACTTAAATATTTTATAAGGAGAAGAAGGAGTTTTCTTACCTTCAGAAGTTCGAAGTAATGTAGACAGTGGTAAACAGGGGCTAGAAGTAGCCTGGGTAAAACATATTGAACAGCTTCTTTGAAACCTTCGCCTATTGACTAGAAAACAAAGTGATTTAATTTTTAAGTTTACTTTCCAGGCATCTTATATCTTGATCTAAAAATTACTATACCTGCAAATAGAGTGCTGCTCCAGGCTTTGATAACTGACTAAGGAAACGATCGTGAAAACCAGGTCGCAGAATATCGCGAGCATATGATTCATATGGATCAAATGCCAGTTCCTTAGAAAATAAAAAAGGTAAAACATAAATAATCTTTCTCTATGGTAAACAATAAATAACCTACCTCCATAAACACTGGAGGTAGTGAGCACTTAAATTATGAGCACTTTATCACTGCACAATTACATATTTTTTTAAAGCCTCAAAGCAAAATTACATAGCTATTAATTTTACTAGAGTAAACCTAATATTCTCAAGTAAGAAAGAAAATGAATTTTTTTCTGATGAGTAATGGGATTCTAGCATGTTATGACACCTCTCATGAGTATTATGAACAAACATATGGGGGGATTTGGGATCTGGAAAATGAAATTTAGCCTGAATAATAAAGAGCATAGATATCTAAAACCAGATAAAGTATAAACATTTAGAATACTGGTGCCAAGTATTTATTTTCTCATGATTACTTCTTAGTGGTAGACTTACTTTCACATCCTGCAAACTGAAAGTAAATTGTTTATATCACCTAAAATCCACTGTTACAGTTTTCACAAAACAATTAAATAATTTAATTCAAATTGCCAAAAAGTTTTACCATCATCAATCATTAATAAACCAAATAATTCTAAAGGTTATACTCTACAGTTCTGGTGATTCCTGAAGAAAAAAGTGAGTAGGTATTGTCATTTTCCTCAGGAGGTAGGATCTCCACTCTCCTCCATCCTGTGCCCTATTCCAGGTAAAAATAAAAACACAAAACCTCCAAACTATTATGAAAATAGTGTTGTAGATTCTAGCAAGAGCTCAATTTTATGAAGGGTAATTCTAGAAAGAGGAGGAAGAGGACATCTAGTGGAGGAATGAAACAGAAGTTAGGAGTGAATGACAGAACGATGTTTATTTTAACTTACCCTGATATTTCTCAGACTTATTTTTTTAAGGAAAGGTGTGTGTGTGTGTGTGTGTGTGTGTGTGTGTGTGAGAGAGAGAGAGAGAGAGAGAGACAATTATGCTGATTACAAATAGAACAATTTTATTTCTTCTTTTCCTGTCTTTTGGCTAGTATCTCTATTAAAGTGCTCAATATAAGTAGTGAGCGGCATTCTCCTACAGCTTAGTCATTAAATGTATCTTTTATAAGTTTCTGATAGATATCCTTTACTAGATTAAGAAAGGTCCTTTCTATTCCTACTTTGGCCAACATTTTAAAGAAATTTCTGAATGACTTGAATTTTCTATGCTTTTTCTTATTTGTTGAGATTTTAATGTTAATATGAAATATTATATTAATTTTTTTAAAACTTCAACCATTTAAGATATATCATAAAATATATCCTAAGATATATCATATTGGACACAGTGTTTTACATTGTAAAGAGGTTCATATTTTTCTTATATTATTCTTTCCCAGTTTTAATATATGTATATAATCCTAAAACTGAGTTGCCTTTTGTGTCTCTATTTTTGATCTTCCTTATGAATCTAT
This sequence comes from Oreotragus oreotragus, assembly GCA_006410675.1. NCBI lineage: Eukaryota > Metazoa > Chordata > Mammalia > Artiodactyla > Bovidae > Oreotragus > Oreotragus oreotragus. The sequence continues at coordinate 49,502 of SJYX01005448.1, forward strand.
TTTAATATTTTCTTAACAAAAATCTTGCATATGTTTATTGGGCTTACTTCTGAATACCTTGTGGTTTTAAGACTCATCTACCATATTCATCTGACCTCTTGCCAACCAACTACCACTTCTTCAAGCAGTTTGACAACTTTTGCAGGGAAAATATACTTCTACAATTAGCAGGAGACAAAAAATGCTTTTCAAGAGTTCATCGAATCCTGAGGCATGGATTTTTAGCTATAGGAATATACAAACTTATTTCTCATTGGCAAAAATGTGCTCAACGTAATGGTTCCTATTTTAGTTAATAAAGATATGCCTGAGCCTAGTTATAATGATTTAAAATTCATGGTCTGAAACAGCAATTAACATTTGCACCAACCTAGTATTTCTGTCTCTGTTTTGGATATACGTCTTATAAGGGCTTCCCTGGTAGCTCAGCTGGTAAAGAATCCGCCTGCAATGCAGGAGACCCTGGTTCGATTCCTGGGTTGGGAAGATCTCTACCATATTCATCTGACCTCTTGCCAACCAACTACCACTTCTTCAAGCAGTTTGACAACTTTTGCAGGGAAAATATACTTCTACAATTAGCAGGAGACAAAAAATGCTTTTCAAGAGTTCATCGAATCCTGAGGCATGGATTTTTAGCTATAGGAATATACAAACTTATTTCTCATTGGCAAAAATGTGCTCAACGTAATGGTTCCTATTTTAGTTAATAAAGATATGCCTGAGCCTAGTTATAATGATTTAAAATTCATGGTCTGAAACAGCAATTAACATTTGCACCAACCTAGTATTTCTGTCTCTGTTTTGGATATACGTCTTATAAGGGCTTCCCTGGTAGCTCAGCTGGTAAAGAATCCGCCTGCAATGCAGGAGACCCTGGTTCGATTCCTGGGTTGGGAAGATCCACTAGAGAAGGGATAGGCTACCCACTCCAGTCTTCTTGGGCTTCCCTGGTGGCTCAGATGGTAAAGAATCCATCTGCAATACGGGAGACTTGGCTTTGATCTCTAGGGGCTACCCACTCCAGTATTCTGGCTTGGAGAATTCAATGGACTATATAGTCCATAGGGTCGCACAGAGTCAGACACGACTTGAGCAACTTTCACTTTCACTTATAAGCTGCATAAAACAGACCTTAAAAAACTAAGTACTTTCTTTAAATAGGCAAGTTTCAGCAGTTTGCGCATACTGAGTTAACTAATGTAGTAGTGTAACATAGTTGGATTTATTTGTATCATATTATACAGTCCGCCCTCTGTATCTGTCTTCCACATCTGCTGATACAGAAGGCTAACTGTCCTATGCCATTTTATATGAAGTTACTTGAGCACCCACAGATTTTGATATTGGAAAGGGGATTCCTGAAACCAATCCCCCATGAATCCTGAAGGATGACTGTATTTTGTTTTCATTATCACTGTCTTCTCTGCTTCATTATTTTTCCTATTATCGTAGAAATGATTAAAAACTGTTTCTATAGATTTTGTGCACTGTTATAGATAGTATTTCTATTATTTGGTGATTTTCCTAAATGTTTTAAAAATCAAATACAGCTTGCTATTACTTATAAATTTTTCCTAAATTTTAAACAGAGTTTAAAGTTGTTTAAACTTTACATTCTCTTTCCCTGGTACCAGGTTTTCCCTGATAGCTCAGCTGGTAATGAATCCACCTGCAATGCCAGAGACTCTGGTTTGATTCCCGAGTCTGGAAGATCCCCTGAAGGGATAGACCACCCACTCCAGTATTCTTGAGCTTCCCTGATGGCTCAGATGGTAAAGAATACACCTGCAATGCAGGAGACCTCGGTTCAACCCCTGGGTTGGGAAGATCCCATGGAGAAGGGAATGGCTATCTACTCCAGTATTCTTGCCTGGAGAATTCCGTGGACAGAGGAGCCTGGCGGGCTACAGTCCATGGGGTTGCAAAGAGTTGGACACAACTAAGTAACTTTCACTTCCATGGGTTTTCACTTTCAAAGTTGTTTAGTTTTTCATATCTTCTGAAGGTAAGCCTGTATTATGCACTGAGAAGTTTAGTTCACTCTTCAAGTTAAAAAAAAAAAACCATTTTGGTTTTAAAATCATGCAATAGCTTATAAAATTTACTACTATGTTTCCCACCATTAGTTCTTATATTCCTTGACTTTCCTCTGAGTACAACTTGCCCTCTGGCTGAAGAACATTCTTGTTTTTGAGTCTAGTTATGTATATTCCTTTTTTCTTTTTATACTTTATGACTTTTATGTGTTTAGAGCAACACTGAGGGGCTATAGTGAAGCTTAAACTCAGTATATTATTTTGTCTGAAAGTCTTAATTTGTTTTATAAACTCAACCCTGAGTTATAATAAAAGATATAGTTAATTTTAGAACGAGAACAAAGCAAGAGCAAGAAATTTCAGAATGACAATCAATGCTAACTGATTAGGGCTAACTTATATATTTTAGCAGGTGAAGTATCAAGAAAGTTACCATTTTTCTACCCCTATGATTATCATCTAAGCCTTAGACTTGATTTTCCTCTTCTAAATAGGAAATGCTAGAAGGCAATGGCACCCCACTCCAGTACTCTTGCCTGGAAAGTCCCATGGATGGAGGAGCCTGGTAGGCTGCAGTCCATGGGGTCGCTAAGTTGGACATGACTGAGCGACTTCACTTTCACCTTTCACTTTCATGCACTGGAGAAGGAAATGGCAACCCACTCCAGTGTTCTTGCCTAAAGAATCTCTTTTGCGACCACATACACTGTAGCCCAATAGGTTCCTCTGTCCATGAGAGTTCCCAGGCAGCAACACTGGAGTGGATTGCCATTCCCTTCTCCAGAGTATCTTCCCTACCCAGGGATTGAACTCGTGTCTCCTGCAGTGGCAGACAGATTCTATCACCGGGCCACTAGGTCCTGGACTTCATTTTTTCTAAATAATAATGTGCAGTTACTATGCATTAAGTAGCTGTATGAAGGTGGCTAGCTAAATATTTCAGGTAGGTTATTTAACTTTCACAAATCCTGAGTCCTATTATTATCCTTATTTTACAAATATATAGGGAGGTTTAGAGATGTGAAGTAAATTGCCCTTGGTTACATACAACTAATAAGTAGGAGAGTTTAGACTGAAACATAAGTAGCCTGACCTCAGGTCCAAGTTCTGTGGCCTCTTCAATGATAAGATAGCCAATTAAGTGCGAGCTGTGGGATCTGAAAATAGCTTTGGGATCTGCTTGTTTTTATAATGGACGATAGACTACTTTTTTTCTAAGTTTTATGATATAACAGAAACAAATGCTGACAGTGACCCTTTGAGGAAGGGGCAATACAGTTGAGCAGCCAGCAGTTAGTGTCTGTTAGCTGGAAATAAGAATTCATATTCCAATTTTTATTCAAATGTATTTGAATCAAATCTAGGCCTTAGAACTGCATTTAGGCCTTCCAGATGCACAATTTTCTGGTATATAATTAAAGTACTTACCTCTGCTAAGTCTTCAAAGCAGCTTCCTACTAATGGATGGGGACTGCCTTCATCTGTCATTTCCACAGTATCTTCTATATGGCCCAGTAATTTTACACTAAGTTCATGTATATCCACTATGCGACTAAATATATTTTCTACATCCTGTTTGGAAAGAAAAACGTTAATTCAATTAGGTTGTATAATAAAAAACTTATTTTGAGCCAATAAGTCACTTTATAATCATGAAATTTAAAATGGCAGATATAGTGAAAAATTTTAACAATTTTACAAATACAAATAAAAGACAAAAAATTCCTTTTGCAATGAAGTACAGTTTGTAAGTAAACTGCTCTAGGTCACTGGTTCTCAAACTTTTTGGTCTCAAGACTCCTTCATACTCTTAAAAATTATTGAAAACTCTATTTGCTTACTATATTAGAAATTATTTACTATTGCCAAAACCAAGAAAATTATTTTAAAAATTAATTCATTTAAAAATAACAATAAATAGCACTTTTATGAAAAGTATCTAGTTTCTCTTAAACAACCAAAAATCTTAAGTGAGGAGAATGGCACTGCTTTACATTTTCTAACACAAAATCTCTAATACCTAGCTTAATTGAAAATAGCTGGCTTTTCATGTATATCTCTGTATTCTATCTGTTGTGATAGATTGCTTTGATTAAAGCATATGAGGAAAATCTAGCTTTAAAAGACATGTAGTTGGAAAAGAGAGGACTATTTTAATAGTCTATTCAAATAATTGTGGATACTCTTTCCTTTTTCTGAATAGTTATTTTTATGGAGATTCAAGTTATATATCATAAAATTCACTCTTAAAATATTCTATTCAACGGTTTTCACATACTCACAAACCATTCAATCATTAATACCATCAAATTCTAGAAAATCACCATCCCCCTAAAAAACTGTATCCATTAGCAGCACTCTCCATTCTTCCCCTGCACACCCACTCCCAGTCTCCGGCAACTACTGATCTCACTTTCTATCTCTATGGATTTGCCTATTCTGGACATTGCATACATATGGAGTGATTATCTTTTTACAGTATTACACAAGTCAATATGTAGCTTCTTAAAGGTTAGTTGCAAGGTAGAATCTGAAACTATATAAACTTTGCAGTGTTAAATTAAAATCCAAGAAGGCTGAGTGCTGAAGAATTGATGCTTTTGAACTGTGGTGTTGGAAAAGACTCTTGAGAGTCTCTTGGACTGCAAGGAGATCCAACCAGTCCATTCTGAAGGAGATCAGCCCTGGGATTTATTTGGAAGGAATGATGCTAAAGCTGAAACTCCAGTACTTTGGCCACCTCATGAGAAGAGGTGACTCACTGGAAAAGACTCTGATGCTGGGAGGGATTGGGGGCAGGAGGAGAAGGGGACAACCGAGGATGAGATAGCTGGATGGCATCCCGGACTCGATGGACGTGAGTCTGAGTGAACTCCGGGAGATGGTGATGAACAGGGAGGCCTGGCGTGCTGTGATTCACGTGGTCGCAAAGAGTGGACATGACTGAGCTGAACCGAACTGGTCTATTTTGAACTTTGAACAGATGTTTTGCTCAAGTGCGATTTTATAATGGAATTGCTAGGTACTATGGCTAATTTATGGTTAATGTTATATGAAATTACCAAATTATTTTCCTAAGTATTTATACCAGATTATATTCTCATAGGTAATGTGGGAATTTTACATTCCCAAAAGCAGTTGCTCCACATTCTTTTCAACATCCAGTATTGTCAGTCTTTTTAATTCTAGCTTTTCTAATGAGTATCCAGTAGTGTCTCATAACACTCTTAATTTGCATTTTCCTTATGACTATTAAGATGTGTGGGGATTTGCCTCAGATGGTAAAGAATCTCCTTTCATGCAAGAGACTGAGGATCCTGGGTCTGGAGAAGGGAATGGCAACCCTCTCCAGTATTCATGCTTGGGAAATCCCATGGACAGAAGAGCCTGGCAGGCTACAGCCCATGGGGTCACAAAGGGTTGGACACAACTAAATGATTAACACCATGACTACTGAGTTGGTCATCCTTTGACATGCTTTCTGATCACTGTTGTATCTTCTTTTATAAAGTGTTCAATTTTTTGCCCATTTAAAAGTATCAAGCTGTTTTTCTTATTACTGAATTGCTGAAGTTCTTTATATATATTCTGAATACAATCCTTTGGTTAGATGTATGTATTTGAAGTAGCTTCCACCAATATGTGGCTTATGTTCTTATTTTTCTGATAATGCTTTTTGAAGAGCAAAAGTTTTTTTTTCTTAATGCAGTCTAGCTTATTAATTTTTAATTTTATGGTTCTTGATTTTTTGTGTCCTAAGAATATCTTTGCCTACTCTTTATCTCTTTCTCTTTTTAAACAACTTTATTAAAATATGATTTATAGGCAATGCAATTCATCCATTGAAAGTAAACAATTCAATGGTTTTTACTATATTTACAGATTTGTACAACTCATCATTTACTCCTTTATTTTTTAAATGTTTACTCATTGTCGTAACAATGACTGAACATTCAGTCTCAGCCTCTGTTGTGGGCACCACTTCTCCATCAGTCATCCATGATTATGTAGGTACAGTTTTAGAAATTACTAGAATGCAACTCCTTAGACAATCTCAGCTATTCTCCCTTAGTACTTTTCCAGGACCCAATCAGGTTGGTTTGATTACTACTGTAAGATCAGTAATCCCTTCTCTAATTTTCAGTTATTGGCTCCTTCCTTTGTGCTCCCTAAAATACTGTTGCCATACTTCTGTTACGGTAATCAGCACACAGTACATTAGCAGATACTTCTGTTACGGCAATCAGCACACAGTACATTAGCACATACTTCTGTTACGGTAATTAGTGCTGTATTGCAATTTAGAGTTGACATCTCTGTCTTGACTAGACTGTACCTGACAAAAGTAAATAGTTTTTTATTTATCTTTGAATATCCATGGCCAAGTATGGCATCTAACAATATAGGCAGCACTGATGCAGTGTTGGTTCAGTGATGCAAATGAGTCAAATTAAACACAGAAATCTTCCACCTAAACAAGAGGCTTTATTCTCTGGAATTCGTGGAAGATTCTGTGAATTCATTTATACTTACATAATCAGTCTAGCTTAGATTTTGTCTTTTAATTTCTGGTGTTTAATTCATCAAAACTGCTGTAGCAGGGGGAGGGGAGAGAGGCTCAACAGGGAACAGATATATGTATAACTATGGCTGATTTGTATTGTTGTGTGGCAAAAACCAACATAACATCATAAAGCAATTTTCCTCGAAAGTAAAAAATAAATTAAAACTGTTGTAGCAACTTCATTTGTGATCATAGTCATGATAAATTAAACCCTACACCTTTTAAAAAATGGACAAATTAGCAGTCATCAACTATACAGATTCAAATTTGAGTGGTCATGTAAAATTAACAACACATGCAATGATATACATTCACACAATGATACTTACATTAGTTGAAAACAATTTTGAATTGGAGACAAAGGGCTCTCTAAAAACTTTTATAATTAAATTAAGCTCTCTTATGTATTGTCGAATCTCTGCCATGAATGCTTTTACCAAATCATAGTAAGTCTGCTCTCCTGATGTGGAAGGCTCTTCATCAGTTAAAGATAATATATTTATATCTTCCACATCTTGATGAAACATATCCATCAATACCTGCATAGTCAGAGATATAAAAAACTATAATAAAATATGAATCTATAGTCAAATTTGAAGTTTACCAAAATCTGTTATTTGAATACAGTTCTTAAATGACAATAAACAGACACACAATAACCTCTTCTTGGATATAATTCTACTGCTCCCTCCACAGCTTCTCTAAGACAAAATTTTACATCCGGTATCACAAGCTGCCTTTTCTAAGTTCTCTGTCAGTACTAGTATCTGTCTGTCTGTCTCTCTTGTTAATCTACTACTTCTAATTTGTTTCCAAATCTTATCTTGGATTTCTCTCTTAGTTTCCTCTGTTTCAAGCCCTTGGCAACACCATTTCATTCCAGGGCCTCACTTAACTCATATTTGAATAACTCCCAGGTTTCTTGGTGATTGATCAAAATAAGTCCCGTTTTTTTTTCCCCAAGAAGTCTACTACTCCTCCTCCTCCTCTCCTCATCTAAACCTCGTCTTTTCCCTCCTGTGAACTTCTACATCATTATCCCTGTAACAATAAAATAAGATTTTACCTTGTATCACTTTCTGCTTGTTTCACAAATGTAAGTACCCTTTCATCAAATCTACAGCCTTATTTTATACATCTCTTGCATCTCTTCTCTGTGAGCTACATACATACTCAGAAATATTTATCAATTCATTTAAAAGTATCAAATATTTTATATTCATTTACTCTTTTAAAATACTTATTCATTAAAAAATAAAAAATTTGAAATCCTTCAGGTCTGGTGATTTTCACATTCTGAAAGAACAATAAATACTAAAATATATTTAACTGGATTAGGTAATCAGAAAGAATATTTCAAATCAATAACAGTTAGAAAAAAGGGGATGAATTATTTTATTAGAAAATATTTTCTTTTCTGAAAGATCATTTTTATTAAATAAAAATACTGACGTAGTATAGTTCAATGACTTAGACTTAGATCTGGAGTTCAAGTCTAGGCTTTGAAACGTCTCAGAAAATTCTGAACCAATTTCTTTATCTCTGTGAACTTCAGTTTCCCTTTTACAAAATGTAGATAAGAGTATCTACTGTAGAGAGAGATTTTAGGGACCAAATGAGATAAGTCGCATACATGCTCAACTTTCAATAAATGTTTGCTCTTAACGTTATCATAGTAAAACCATACTAGCAGTATTTAAAGAAAGTTAGGCACTGAAATAAAATTATCAAGAGTTTANAAAATGTAGATAAGAGTATCTACTGTAGAGAGAGATTTTAGGGACCAAATGAGATAAGTCGCATACATGCTCAACTTTCAATAAATGTTTGCTCTTAACGTTATCATAGTAAAACCATACTAGCAGTATTTAAAGAAAGTTAGGCACTGAAATAAAATTATCAAGAGTTTAGTATTTGTACATTTTCAAAAATTGTTTTCAAATAAATCCATAATCTTCTAGTTCTTCCAATCCAAATAAAAACTTAAGAAGTTCACTAATAAGAGATGAATTTCTGTTATTAATCCTACATGCAGCAATACAGAAGAAAAAAGCTACATGACATATTTAAACACATTTTAGGACTCTATATACAAATTTGATTTAGATAAAGTGATATCTGGAGTTTTTGTTATTAGATTACTAAAAGTATAACCTAAGGCAATGGCACCCCACCCCAGTACTCTTGCCTGGAAAATCCAATGGACGGAGGAGCCTGGTGGGCTGCAGTCTATGGGGTCGCTAACAGTCGGACAGACTGAACGACTTCACTTTCACTTTTCTCTTTCATGCATTGGAGAAGGAAATGGCAACCCACTCCAGTATTCTTGCCTGGAGAATCCCAGGGATGGGGGAGCCTGGTGGGCTGCCGTCTATGGGGTCACACAGAGTCGGACACGACTGAAGTGACTTAGCAGCAGCAGCAGCAGCANTCATGCATTGGAGAAGGAAATGGCAACCCACTCCAGTATTCTTGCCTGGAGAATCCCAGGGATGGGGGAGCCTGGTGGGCTGCCGTCTATGGGGTCACACAGAGTCGGACACGACTGAAGTGACTTAGCAGCAGCAGCAGCAGCAACAGACAATATACAATTTTATTCTGTCTGAGTAATATGTTAGCACCCATTTAAGTCAGAAATAAAAATGTAAGAATAGAATAGATCAGAATCTTACCTTATCAGCACACATTGCCACTTTAATATCTTGTTTTGTAATTTCATAATGCCGTATATTTCGCACATAATTCCCCACCAGCTTTAAAATGTCTGCAGAAATGTATTCTAATACTGCTACTATGTAAACAGAAACCTGGTGGTCAATTTTATAACCTAGGACCTCCTGAAAAATTAAAAGAAAAGCACATTTAAAATTATTTACTATAGATTTGACAAACTGATTTTTTTAAAATGTATACAGTTTAGCGTAACTTTTACCAAGGCCTATAAAGTGGTACATCTATGAATAATACACATATTGCTATTTGAAAATGTAAGGTAAGAAAAGGTAAGGCAAAATTATCTATGATCATGTAAAATACTTAAGAAGTACAGATAACTATAGAGATAATCCCTCCACTAGGAAGGGAAGCCCAAGTCTGTGGGAGGGGAAAATGCTCAATGCTATCTAATTCAGAATACCCAAAATTAATAACGACAAGTTTCTTTTCCTTTAATTGGTATCTGGGAATATCTACTACCCTTATACCTCTATCCTTCTATTCCAAAGGAACCTGGACTTCCTAAAAACCTAGTGGCACATTCCTGGTATCTAATTTGTTTCTATGGAAAAAAAATTCCTGTTGTGTCCTGCTAGACAACGCTGGTTATTAAGGGCACATTAAATAGTACCAGTATCCAATTTTGAAGAGTATGGGCTTTTGTGGGCCTGATCAATTCGCATAGGAAAATAGATTCTATTTTCTAAACAATCCAGTTAAGAAAAAAACTTCAAAATAAGTTTATGTATTTTATAATAACCTTAAATGAAGTACAGTCTACAAAACTGACTCACTCTGTTGTTCACCTGACACTAATAAAACATTATTATTATTATTTTTTACTTTATTTTACTTTACAGTACTGTATTGGTTTTGGCATGCAACTAATATAACATTATAAATCAACTGTAAGAGAATCATAAAGAAGTACAACAACTAATAGCTTAATAATTTTCTGTAAGTTGCACTTAACATCCTCAGACCAGTTAGTAAGATACAGGCAGATATTTCTGTTCAAACAATAAAGGACAAAACATAACTTTTTGATAGTCTTAATCATACAAGTGTCCAGCTAGACTTGAATTTCCTAACACTATCACTTAGAGCCCTGTCAACTTGGACAAAAAGTTACTTAACCACTTTCTGCTCAGTTACCTCATCTACAAAGTGGGGATGATAATAATTTACTCTGTTGAATAATAAAACTTAGACTTGATGTATAAAAGTATTAGCATTTTGCTTATATTATAGTAAAAATTACTGACATCAGAAGTATTATTAAGGTTTTAATTATTCTAATACCCATATTTTTTATGTGAGAGCTAATCAGTAATGTCATTAAATAAGATACAAATAATATTATTAAAGTTTCCAGCAGCTATTTTTTGTATTAGTTCTGGAGAGATTCAACTGACTGACTGACTAGACTAATATAAATGACAAGGAAGAGTAGGTAGCAGGGCTTCCCTGGTAGCTCAGCAGGTTAAAAACCCGCCTGTAATGCAGGAGACCCCAGTTTGATTCCTGGGTCAGGAAGATGCCCCGGAGAAGGGATTGGCTACCCACTCCAGTAGTTTTGGGCTTCCCTGGTGGCACAGACAGTAAAGAATCTGCTTGCAATGTGGGAGACCTGAGTTCGATCCCTGGGTTGGGAAGATCCCCTGGAGGAGGGCATGGCGNGTCAGGAAGATGCCCCGGAGAAGGGATTGGCTACCCACTCCAGTAGTTTTGGGCTTCCCTGGTGGCACAGACAGTAAAGAATCTGCTTGCAATGTGGGAGACCTGAGTTCGATCCCTGGGTTGGGAAGATCCCCTGGAGGAGGGCATGGCGACCCACTCTAATATTCCTCCTGGGAGAATCCCTATGAACAGGGGAGCTTGGCGGGCCACAGTACAGTCCATGGGGCTGCAAAGAGTCGGACATGACTGAGCGACCAAGCACAGCAAGACTAGATAGTATAGGTGATCTTCGTGGACATGGCCCTATGGCAATCTCACAGAGGTCTCTACACTTCTAATGATGTGAAGGATTAAAATCTGAAGGATTTATAGGGACAAGTATGTCTAGCCAATAGAAAAAGGAGTTTTGCAAACTCTCTGAGGTTCTGGTAACATCTGAGATCAACAAAATTCACAATTATAACTTTCTTAGTCCTTTCAATTTGATGATTACTGTGGGTATGGAACGACTTTAAATCATGTTGCTGAACATATACTTTCCTATTATATCATCCCTCCCAATGACATAAACTCCTGGAAAAACTAAAATGAGAGAATGTCACTCTTCAGTTGACTCTCTTATCCATAAAATATATTCCTTGTGCTTGAAAATCATGGGTTTTATTTTGCTTTTAAGAGGCAAGAAGGTAGTATTTCAGCTTTACCTTTAACAAAGGATGGATTTTTTCTACTGGGAGAGATAAAGGGTTTCTTCGCTTCCTCTTTTCAATAGCCGATTGGGCATCAGCTATTGCCCACTTATCAATTGGATGAGGGAAACTTTTTTGAACACGTTCCTTGGAAAATAGGAAAATAAAAACTAAGCAACAAATATATTAAATAGTGTTCTTCATTTATAATTTACTTTTAAAAATCAAATACCAAAAGCAGGTGTTTCACATGTGGTATAATTTATACTACAAACATACCTAAACTAAGAGACAACTGCCAAAGTACTAGTTTCTTAATTAAGCAATTAAGAGTCTAAACGCTCCTTCTATTAACTGGGGGAAATCATATTCTGAATTTCTACTTCACCATGATAAAGCTGATAGTAAGAATGAGCAGAAGCTATTTAAAACATTATTACATAAAATTTCAAGGAACAAGATCTAAGTTCAAAAAGCAAATATCTAAATTCAATTTTCGTTTGTCCTTTCTTTCAACATCAATTATAATCTAAAATACCATTATGCACTTGAAACTTATAAGAATTGTTTTTCTTTATCCATCATGCAAAGAGGTACTTGATTTCAAAACTATTTGTAAAGCATGGAAATCAAGGTTTACATTAGTAACAGCCAACTTTAATACATTCTAGTTTGATCATTAGTTTCCATCTTCCACAGGTCATTAATTTTCGTCACGATACTTCATTTTAATGTCTAGCTCTCATTCGGTTAGAATTTCCATTCAAAGTTAAAGAACTCATGTAATGTAAAAACTGAAGTTCCCAACTTTAGTAAACTAATATAATTCATTTAAAACAAAAGGTACTTACAACCTCTGAAGTTTTAAAATCCACTTTCAGGATACCATAATTACAACCAGTAGAGGTCACTATTACATAATTTTAACACATTTTTTTAATTGTTCTATATTTAGCTAGTAATACATAAAAATTATTAGGTAAAATTATAATAAATGTAAATTGAAAGTCCTAGCAATTGCTATTGAAAAGATTGCTGTGTGATATTCTGTAGGAAAAAGGACACAGTAATTCCAGGTCATGTTATGAACAAATTTATGAATTGAGAATAGTTTAACCTACTCAAGTTTAATAAATTTTCTCTTCATCTACGGCAAACTCAGCTGTCAAATGTAAGAAGTGATCATTTTAATTCTAATAAAAGAAATTACTGTAGTTAAAAATGGAGTTAACAAACTTTTTCAAACGTCTAGTTGAAAAGCTATTTGCTAGGATACTATAACCTATATAATAAAGGCAATACAAAGGTCCAAAATGCTGGGGGAGTTTGGCAAGTGAAAAAGGAATAATAAAGGAATGGGGCAAAGGGTGGAAAGGAACGTTCAAAACAAGAATTCTTTCCCTTTTTTCCAAGTCACTACTATACATTTGCTAATCCAAAAATTATGATTAAGAGACTTTGGACTAACTTTACCATAATTCTCAATTAAAAATTTCATATTGATGGGTTTCAGTTCAGTTCAGTCGCTCAGTCATGTCCAACTCTTTGTGACCCCATGAATCGCAGCACGCCAGGCCTCCCTGTTCACCATCAACTCCCGGAGTTCACTCAGACTCACGTCCATCGAGTCCGTGATGCCATCCAGCCATCTCATCCTCGGTCGTCCCCTTCTCCTCCTGCCCCACCCCAATCCCTCCCAGCATCAGAGTCTTTTCCAGTGAGTCAACTCTTCTCATGAGGTGGCCAAAGTACTGAAGTTTCAGCTTTAGCATCATTCCTTCCAAATAANTTAAAAAAAAAAAAAAACTACAGGAAAATGAAAATACAACATAGTAAAATCTGTGAGGCACAGGTAAAATAGTGCTGAGAAATTTATAGTTATTTAAAAAAAGGAAAAACTCAAATCAATAATCTAACTCTCAACCTCTAGAATCCATCTGCAAAAAAGCAAAATAAAAGCAAAGAAAGAAAAAGGAAAAAATAATAAAAATACAGGCAGAAATAAATAAAACTGAAAAGGGAAAAATAGGGAAGAATCAATGAAATAGCTGGTTCTTTTGAAGCGTCTAGCAAGACAAAGGGGGAAAAAAAGAGAGAGAGAAGATACAAATTACCAACATAGGAATAAATCAGAAATAAAATGTGAATGTGTCTACACACCCTGCAACTACAAAAAAAAAAAAGGGAACACTATGAATAACTCTTCACAAACAACTGACAATTTAGAAGGAACGAACCAATTTCTCATAAAACGAAAATTATAACTTACCCAACTTTACTTATGAAGTTAATAATTTGAATAGTCTNAAAAAAAAAAAAGGGAACACTATGAATAACTCTTCACAAACAACTGACAATTTAGAAGGAACGAACCAATTTCTCATAAAACGAAAACTATAACTTACCCAACTTTACTTATGAAGTTAATAATTTGAATAGTCTTACATCTACTAAATAAAATGCATTTGTAAATTCAAAACATCCAAAAAACTCTCCAGATCCAGATGGTTTCACTGAAAATTGTAGCAAACTTTTAAAGAAGAATTAACCTCAATTTTCAACAATCTTTTCTAGAAACAGAACTGAAGGGAACATTTTCAAATTCAATCTATTAAGCTAGTATCACCCTGATTTAAAAAACAAACAAACATAAACACAGTATAAAAAAGAAAAACTACAGATCAACATTCTTCATAAGTACAGATCTTTAACAAAATATTAGCAAATCAAACTTGGAAATATACAAAAAGAATCATCCATTATGATCAAGTAGAGTTTATTCCTGGGTTGCAGGTCTAGACCAATATTATAAAACTAACCAATGTAATCCACCACATTAAAAAGCTAAAGGAAAAAACCACATAATTCATCTCAATTGAGGTTAAAAAAAAAAAATGTCCCTTCTGGGAATGCCTCATTCATGTGTTCCTCCAGCAAATACTTGTGTCTGCGTGAGAGTCCACCAGGGATCACCACTCTCTCAGGTGCTATGTACAAATCCAAGAGTGAACAGAACTGCCCTGACAGATGACAGAACCAGTGCTTCCGTGGGGAAGAATAAGATGCTAAGGGAGTGGGTAGGAGTATCCAACTGAAGCTGGAATGGGGCTTGTCTGGGAGGGCCTCCTAAAGGCAGAGTTACTTCAATCAAGAACTGAAGAATGGGGATTATCTAGGAGAAATAGAAGGGGCAATCACCGACCTAAGAACAGGGTCCTAGGCAAGAGGGTATGATCTTTTCGAGAAAATATAAGAAGTTCACTTCCCCTCTCTCTTCTCCACCTGCCAGTAAGGCCTGTCTTGAGGCCCACCTCTTCCCTGAGGCCTACCTGCTGACTGCATCAAGTTCTGTGATTAACTTATAAATCCTCAAAGCAGAGCCAGCAAACTAGACACCGCTGACTACACTTTGTCTACAGAAGGTTTAAGAGTTTTAGCTGCTAACATGAAAAATTGGGAGACTGCATGTATTAAAGTCAGGATTTCATCTGTCTCTTATGATACAGCTCAGGTGCACCGGGGCCAAGGCCCCATTCTGCCAACAGTTGGCTGGTGCTGATCAGCAGCTCCCTGTCTATGTGGGAGTCACCATCTCACATCTGCATAAGCCCTTCCTCTCTCCCTTCTTTCCTAGCCTGATACAGGATCTGTCTGGTACAATCAANTGGGGGAGCCTGGTGGGCTGCCATCTATGGGGTCACACAGAGTCGGACACGACTGAAGTGACTTAGCAGCAGCAGCAACACACACTTGAGAGTGAAAGACTGAACTGCTGTTGCTGTTTAGTAGCTAAGTCACATTCAATTCTTTGCAAGCCCATGGACTGCAGCCCACCAGGCTCCTCTGCCCATGGGATTTCCCAGGCAAGAATACTGGGGAATGTGTAAGTGTTAGTCACTCAGTGTGTCCAACTCTTTGCAGCCCCCGGACTATAGCATGCCAGGTTCCTCTGTCCATGGATTTCTCCAGGCAAGAATACTAGAGTAGGTTGCCATTTCTTTCTCCAGGGGATCTTCCCAACCCAGGGATCAACCTGCCTCTCCTGCAATGCAGGCAGATCCTCTACTGCATTCAGATCCCAAAGACTGAAAAGACTAAAATTGGGGGAAAAAAGACAAAATGTCCAATCAACATAGTCATTAAACATAGTGCTGAAAGTTTTTGCCAGTGCAATAAAATAAGAAAAGGAGATTTAAAAAAAAATAAATTTGAAAGGAGAAAATAAAACTGTCTCTATTTGTCAATTAAATGATTATCTAGGTAGAAAATTGCAAAGAACCTATAAAACAAAAAGACAACAGTGAGTTCAGAAAGTTCACAGGATACAAGACACACACACAGAAAAAATCCACTGTACTTGCAATGAACACATGGACATAAAAAATAAAATAGCCCACACACCCAAAACATTAGGTACAAATCTAACAAAACAAGCATAACACTTGTATCCTAAAAATGGCACAATATTCATCAGGAAACCAAAGATCTAAAAACAAGTAGAGAGACAGTCTATGTTAATGGAATGGGAGATTCAAGAATCAATAAGAATGTCAATTCTTCCACTCCCTAATATTAATACAGGAGTACAGGAGTTTAACATAGTTCCTACCAATATCCCAAGCAAGACTTTTTTGTAGATATTGACAAGATTATTCTAAAATTTACAGGAAGAGGAAAAGGAACTAGAATTACTAAAACAATTTTGGAAAAGAATAAAATGGAAGGAAATATTCTACCCAATTTAAAGACTTATTTTACAGCTATAGTAGTAAAAACTGTGTAGTACTGGCAGAGAGAGAGAAACACATGGAATAAGAGAGAACCCAGAAACAGATCCACAAAAATATGCACGATTTTTAGCAAAAGTACAAACACAATTCAGTGGAGGGACTGCTTTTCCAACAAATGGTGAAGAAGCAAATGGACGAGTGTAGGCAAAAAAAATGTACTTCAACCTAAGTCTCATATCTTATGCAAAAATAACTCAAAATGTATCTTAAAGGTAAAATGTAAAACTATAGAGCTTGTAGGGAAAAATACAGGAGAAAAATTTCAGGATCCATTGATATGCAAAGATTACTTAAGACCTGACACCAACCCAAAGGAAAATACCGATAAACTTAAAAACTTTTGCTCTAGGAAAGAGCCTAGAAAGCGGATAAGAAGGTAACGTAAGAAGTGGGCAAAATATTTCCAAACCACAGGCCCAACAAAGGATTAGTATCCAAAATATATATAAAGAACTCTCAAAACTCAACAGTAAAAGAGCAAACAATCCAATTAGAAAATGGGTAAGAGACACAAAGACACACTGCACTCATATATGATATGACATACACACAAGTTTTTGCTACAAGTGTTTACAAAACAAAAGGACAGAAAATGACCTCAATGGTTCTCAGTAAGGGACAAGTTAGCTTTTAGACCTGTCATCTGCAGTGGAACCATCGCCAAGATGCAGATTTTCATGAAGACCCTGACAAGGAAGTCCATCACTTCCAAAGTCAAACCCTTAGATGCAACAGAAAACGTAAAGGCCAAGATCCAAGATAACGAAGGAATTCCTCCCGATCAGCAAAGACTGATCTTTGCTGGCAAACAATTGGAAGATAGATGTACTTTGACTACAGTGCAAAAGGAGTCTACTCTTTACCTTAATGTTTTAAACTCTGTGGTGGTGCTAAGAAAAGAAAAGGAAGAAGTCTCACATCACTCCCAAGAAGAACAAGCGTTAAGAGAAAGAAGGTTTAAGCTGGCTGTTCTGAAATACTATATCCTGGATGACAATGGCAGAATCAGTCACCTTCATCAGGAGTGCCCTACTGAGGAATGCGGTGCCGGAGTTTTTATGGCAAGCCACTTACACAGGCATTACTGCGGCAAATGTTGTCTGACTTATTGTTTCAACAAACCAGAAGGCAAGCAATTGCATATTGGTTAATAAAAGACAGAGACACTAGTTTGATAAATTATAATACAACTAAATAGTAGTATGCAGCCACAGAAACTAAGGGGATAACCTTAACTGCTATGGTCTCCAAAATATATCTGTGTGTGTCGGGGGTGGGGGGGAGCAGTGATAAGGGTACTAAAAAAAGGGTGTGCTCCCCAAAAGAAAGAAAACACACACAGACACACCACATACATGTATACACACACAAGCTAACCACAGAAAAATCTCTACTTGTAAATTTTTTGCCCCTAGGTAGGATGCAAGAACAGCAGAGCAGATGAATGAGATGGAAGATTTTCACTGTATAGTCTTTTGAGCTTTAAATTTTGTGACTGTGTTCTAAAAGTTAAAATAAGTTTTATAAAGTATTCAGTTTTTTAATTTAAAAAATGAAATAGGATACATTTCATATTTGTTATATTCAACACTGAAAAATATATTAACTGTCAAAAATGTAAATACAAAGAACATTTTTAAAAATTACCAAAGACTGAAATGAGTTTATAAATTATTTTCAAGAATTTGCTACTAGAGATTACTAAATTTTGATGAGTTTAATAGCAAACATGTAAGTGTACGACGTAAAGTGGCAACAAAATTAAGAACACTTTAGTATACAATATAAAACAAGAATGTTATGTAAATTTGTTATTAATTGTTGAAATGCTTGTGTGTGGTAGTCGTTCAGGCCCGTTCAACTCTTTGCGACCCCACGGACTGTAGCCCACCAGGCTCCTCTGTCCGTAGAATTCTCCAGGCAAGAGTATTAATCGTGCTTGTGCTCAATCTCTAAACTGTGTTCGACTCTTTGCAATCCCAGTGATTGTAGTCCTGCCAGGCTCCCTCTGTCCACGGAATTCTCCAGGCAAGAATATTGGAGTGGGTTGCTATTTCCTTCTCCAGGGGATCTTCCCGACCGAGGGATCAAACCCTGGTCTCCCACACTGCAGACAGATTCTTTACCATCTGAGCCACCAGTTGAAATGTTAAGGTGGAAAAGACTTTTTAATGGAAGTTACCTTTTCAAAAGTATTTCAAACTTATAAACTCACTGCTATTCCTATAGATTATTTGTTTGATGCTGAGGACACATTTTCTGACAAATAAATGGAGATTAGGGTGGCCCTGGTGGTCCAGTGGTTAAGAGTCCGCCTGCCAGTGGAGGGGAGGGACATGGGTTCAGAAGATCCCACATGCTGTGAGGCTAAGCCCACGTGCCACAGCTATGAGTCAACACTCCAGAGCCCACAAGCTGCAACTACCGAGCCCACGTGCGACAGCTACTGAAGCCTGTGCTCTGCAAGGGAAGTCACCGCAGGGAGAGGCCCAAGCCCTGCAAGTGGGGAAGCCACCACTCACTGCAAACAGAAAGAGCCTGCGGGCAGCAAAGACCCGCTGCAGCCAAAAACAAATAAAACACAAAAGATTAAATCTCAAGAATCTCAGAAAAGTCTGCTTAAATTATAAAATCAAAGTTCTAAAGCAGAACTTTGAATTCTAGAAGATGAGAACAGGAAATCCTGTGGTTTTTGAAGGAAGAAAGGAAGGAAAGCAGGAGAAAGGAGGAAGGAATAAGAGCATATTACTTCCCTTTCTCATATATAAAGTGACCTCAGTCAATATTTTCAACTATGAAAATGTCACCTTTTATATCAGTGTCTCACCTTCCTCTCTCTATTCCTTGTTATGCAGTCCCACATACCCCAGTGTAACACCTTCCCACAAAGCCTTGCCCCCCTCCAAAATACACTACATGTACCTAACCCACTGTCCCAGCTGCCACCCACCGAGACTCTCAGTCTCTCATGAACAAGTGTGATTTCAGGCTACAAACAGTGAGAAAAGCACTCTAAATAAACTGAATAACACGTAGCTTAAATCTTCCTGAGCGACAGCTGACCATATGACAACTTGAGGGTGTATCCATGTGTAATGTAAGAGCTGGCTTTCCATGTTCCCAGTTCCTCTGCACTCGAAGACTCAACCAACCACCAACAATACTGCACTGTAGTACTTACTACTGAAAAGTATTCATGTATAAGTGGACCCNATATGACAACTTGAGGGTGTATCCATGTGTAATGTAAGAGCTGGCTTTCCATGTTCCCAGTTCCTCTGCACTCGAAGACTCAACCAACCACCAACAATACTGCACTGTAGTACTTACTACTGAAAAGTATTCATGTATAAGTGGACCCACGCAGTTCAAACCCATGTTATTCAAGGGTCGGTTGCATTTGTGATTTTTCTAAGAGTATACTTGCTAATTTAAATGAAAGTACAATTCTCAGAATTTCAGAGACTACAACTTTAAAAAATGTAAATATTTAAGAAATACTGAAGTAGCCCTTATCTATTTAGGAGTACTTCTTACCCTAGCCTTATCTCCCCAAAGTTCTGTTATATATGTGTATATATCTAGAACATAGTTAATTCAACCATTTATCCAATGATTTAAAAGATTTGCACATTTGTGTTACATTATTTTTCTGAAGAGACTATGTTCTTTAAATGATATCTATTTTTGGAATTGTTTTATCATTCACTGTATTATGGGCTTCCTAGGTGGCACAATGGTAAGAATATGCCTGCCAATGTAGGAGATGCAGGTTCATTCTCTGGTTGGAAAGATCCCCTGAAGAAGGAAATGGCAATCCACTACAGTATTCTTGCCTAGAATATTCCATGAATAGAGGAGGCTGGTGGCTTACACTCCATAGGGTCACAAAGAGACACAAATGAGCACACACACACACAATCACTGTATTATAAATACTTGGATGGAAAATCTTAGTTATCATTTTACTACCCTATGAAGTCAATCACAAGATTTTGCATATAAAAGCTCCTCTGGGATTAACTCTAGTAACTGCGCTAAGAACAGAGTAACAAGAGGCTTGAAATTACCTTTGACTTTTTAAATCAACTGAAGTGAAGTGAAGTGAAGGTCACTCAGTTGTGTCCGACTCTTTGCAACCCCATGGACTATACAGTCCATGGAATTCTCCAGGACAGAATACTGGAGTGGGTAGCNATGGACTGTAGCCTACCAGGCTCCTCTGTCCATGGGATTCTCCAGGCATTAGTCCTGGAGTGGATTGCCATTCCCTTCTCCAGGGATCTTCCCGACCCAGGGATCGAACCCAGGTCTCCTGCATTGTAGACAGGAGCTTTACCGTCTGAGCCACCAGGGAAGTCAGTGAGTCAGAAAAAGAAAAACAAGTACCATATATTAATGTCTATATATGGAATCTAGAAAGATAGTACAGACGAGCTTGTTTGCTGGGCAGAACAGACACACGGGTGTAGAGAAAAGACACGCGGACAGCAGGGGAAAGGAAGAGTGGGCTGAACCGGGAGGGTAAGAATGATGTATGTGTACACTACCACGTGTAAAACGGATAGCTAGGGGAAAGTTGCTGTTACAGTACAGGGAGCTCAGCTAAGTGCTCTGTGATGACTGGAGGGGTGGGATGGGGGAAGGGAGGTTCAAAAGCGAGGGGATATGTGTACACAGACAGCTGATTCACTTTGCTGTACAGCAGAAACTACCACTGTAGAGCAATTATGCGCCCCTAAAAGAATTTAAAAAAAAAAAAAAACTACAGGAAAATGAAAATACAACATAGTAAAATCTGTGAGGCACAGGTAAAATAGTGCTGAGAAATTTATAGTTATTTAAAAAAAGGAAAAACTCAAATCAATAATCTAACTCTCAACCTCTAGAATCCATCTGCAAAAAAGCAAAATAAAAGCAAAGAAAGAAAAAGGAAAAAATAATAAAAATACAGGCAGAAATAAATAAAACTGAAAAGGGAAAAATAGGGAAGAATCAATGAAATAGCTGGTTCTTTTGAAGCGTCTAGCAAGACAAAGGGGGAAAAAAAGAGAGAGAGAAGATACAAATTACCAACATAGGAATAAATCAGAAATAAAATGTGAATGTGTCTACACACCCTGCAACTACAAAAAAAAAAAAGGGAACACTATGAATAACTCTTCACAAACAACTGACAATTTAGAAGGAACGAACCAATTTCTCATAAAACGAAAATTATAACTTACCCAACTTTACTTATGAAGTTAATAATTTGAATAGTCTTACATCTACTAAATAAAATGCATTTGTAAATTCAAAACATCCAAAAAACTCTCCAGATCCAGATGGTTTCACTGAAAATTGTAGCAAACTTTTAAAGAAGAATTAACCTCAATTTTCAACAATCTTTTCTAGAAACAGAACTGAAGGGAACATTTTCAAATTCAATCTATTAAGCTAGTATCACCCTGATTTAAAAAACAAACAAACATAAACACAGTATAAAAAAGAAAAACTACAGATCAACATTCTTCATAAGTACAGATCTTTAACAAAATATTAGCAAATCAAACTTGGAAATATACAAAAAGAATCATCCATTATGATCAAGTAGAGTTTATTCCTGGGTTGCAGGTCTAGACCAATATTATAAAACTAACCAATGTAATCCACCACATTAAAAAGCTAAAGGAAAAAACCACATAATTCATCTCAATTGAGGTTAAAAAAAAAAA
>SJYX01005448.1:76504-98456 GCA_006410675.1 Oreotragus oreotragus
GGAGCCTGGTGGGCTGCCATCTATGGGGTCACACAGAGTCGGACACGACTGAAGTGACTTAGCAGCAGCAGCAACACACACTTGAGAGTGAAAGACTGAACTGCTGTTGCTGTTTAGTAGCTAAGTCACATTCAATTCTTTGCAAGCCCATGGACTGCAGCCCACCAGGCTCCTCTGCCCATGGGATTTCCCAGGCAAGAATACTGGGGAATGTGTAAGTGTTAGTCACTCAGTGTGTCCAACTCTTTGCAGCCCCCGGACTATAGCATGCCAGGTTCCTCTGTCCATGGATTTCTCCAGGCAAGAATACTAGAGTAGGTTGCCATTTCTTTCTCCAGGGGATCTTCCCAACCCAGGGATCAACCTGCCTCTCCTGCAATGCAGGCAGATCCTCTACTGCATTCAGATCCCAAAGACTGAAAAGACTAAAATTGGGGGAAAAAAGACAAAATGTCCAATCAACATAGTCATTAAACATAGTGCTGAAAGTTTTTGCCAGTGCAATAAAATAAGAAAAGGAGATTAAAAAAAAAATAAATTTGAAAGGAGAAAATAAAACTGTCTCTATTTGTCAATTAAATGATTATCTAGGTAGAAAATTGCAAAGAACCTATAAAACAAAAAGACAACAGTGAGTTCAGAAAGTTCACAGGATACAAGACACACACACAGAAAAAATCCACTGTACTTGCAATGAACACATGGACATAAAAAATAAAATAGCCCACACACCCAAAACATTAGGTACAAATCTAACAAAACAAGCATAACACTTGTATCCTAAAAATGGCACAATATTCATCAGGAAACCAAAGATCTAAAAACAAGTAGAGAGACAGTCTATGTTAATGGAATGGGAGATTCAAGAATCAATAAGAATGTCAATTCTTCCACTCCCTAATATTAATACAGGAGTACAGGAGTTTAACATAGTTCCTACCAATATCCCAAGCAAGACTTTTTTGTAGATATTGACAAGATTATTCTAAAATTTACAGGAAGAGGAAAAGGAACTAGAATTACTAAAACAATTTTGGAAAAGAATAAAATGGAAGGAAATATTCTACCCAATTTAAAGACTTATTTTACAGCTATAGTAGTAAAAACTGTGTAGTACTGGCAGAGAGAGAGAAACACATGGAATAAGAGAGAACCCAGAAACAGATCCACAAAAATATGCACGATTTTTAGCAAAAGTACAAACACAATTCAGTGGAGGGACTGCTTTTCCAACAAATGGTGAAGAAGCAAATGGACGAGTGTAGGCAAAAAAAATGTACTTCAACCTAAGTCTCATATCTTATGCAAAAATAACTCAAAATGTATCTTAAAGGTAAAATGTAAAACTATAGAGCTTGTAGGGAAAAATACAGGAGAAAAATTTCAGGATCCATTGATATGCAAAGATTACTTAAGACCTGACACCAACCCAAAGGAAAATACCGATAAACTTAAAAACTTTTGCTCTAGGAAAGAGCCTAGAAAGCGGATAAGAAGGTAACGTAAGAAGTGGGCAAAATATTTCCAAACCACAGGCCCAACAAAGGATTAGTATCCAAAATATATATAAAGAACTCTCAAAACTCAACAGTAAAAGAGCAAACAATCCAATTAGAAAATGGGTAAGAGACACAAAGACACACTGCACTCATATATGATATGACATACACACAAGTTTTTGCTACAAGTGTTTACAAAACAAAAGGACAGAAAATGACCTCAATGGTTCTCAGTAAGGGACAAGTTAGCTTTTAGACCTGTCATCTGCAGTGGAACCATCGCCAAGATGCAGATTTTCACGAAGACCCTGACAAGGAAGTCCATCACTTCCAAAGTCAAACCCTTAGATGCAACAGAAAACGTAAAGGCCAAGATCCAAGATAACGAAGGAATTCCTCCCGATCAGCAAAGACTGATCTTTGCTGGCAAACAATTGGAAGATAGATGTACTTTGACTACAGTGCAAAAGGAGTCTACTCTTTACCTTAATGTTTTAAACTCTGTGGTGGTGCTAAGAAAAGAAAAGGAAGAAGTCTCACATCACTCCCAAGAAGAACAAGCGTTAAGAGAAAGAAGGTTTAAGCTGGCTGTTCTGAAATACTATATCCTGGATGACAATGGCAGAATCAGTCACCTTCATCAGGAGTGCCCTACTGAGGAATGCGGTGCCGGAGTTTTTATGGCAAGCCACTTACACAGGCATTACTGCGGCAAATGTTGTCTGACTTATTGTTTCAACAAACCAGAAGGCAAGCAATTGCATATTGGTTAATAAAAGACAGAGACACTAGTTTGATAAATTATAATACAACTAAATAGTAGTATGCAGCCACAGAAACTAAGGGGATAACCTTAACTGCTATGGTCTCCAAAATATATCTGTGTGTGTCGGGGGTGGGGGGGAGCAGTGATAAGGGTACTAAAAAAAGGGTGTGCTCCCCAAAAGAAAGAAAACACACACAGACACACCACATACATGTATACACACACAAGCGAACCACAGAAAAATCTCTACTTGTAAATTTTTTGCCCCTAGGTAGGATGCAAGAACAGCAGAGCAGATGAATGAGATGGAAGATTTTCACTGTATAGTCTTTTGAGCTTTAAATTTTGTGACTGTGTTCTAAAAGTTAAAATAAGTTTTATAAAGTATTCAGTTTTTTAATTTAAAAAATGAAATAGGATACATTTCATATTTGTTATATTCAACACTGAAAAATATATTAACTGTCAAAAATGTAAATACAAAGAACATTTTTAAAAATTACCAAAGACTGAAATGAGTTTATAAATTATTTTCAAGAATTTGCTACTAGAGATTACTAAATTTTGATGAGTTTAATAGCAAACATGTAAGTGTACGACGTAAAGTGGCAACAAAATTAAGAACACTTTAGTATACAATATAAAACAAGAATGTTATGTAAATTTGTTATTAATTGTTGAAATGCTTGTGTGTGGTAGTCGTTCAGGCCCGTTCAACTCTTTGCGACCCCATGGACTGTAGCCCACCAGGCTCCTCTGTCCGTAGAATTCTCCAGGCAAGAGTATTAATCGTGCTTGTGCTCAATCTCTAAACTGTGTTCGACTCTTTGCAATCCCAGTGATTGTAGTCCTGCCAGGCTCCCTCTGTCCACGGAATTCTCCAGGCAAGAATATTGGAGTGGGTTGCTATTTCCTTCTCCAGGGGATCTTCCCGACCGAGGGATCAAACCCTGGTCTCCCACACTGCAGACAGATTCTTTACCATCTGAGCCACCAGTTGAAATGTTAAGGTGGAAAAGACTTTTTAATGGAAGTTACCTTTTCAAAAGTATTTCAAACTTATAAACTCACTGCTATTCCTATAGATTATTTGTTTGATGCTGAGGACACATTTTCTGACAAATAAATGGAGATTAGGGTGGCCCTGGTGGTCCAGTGGTTAAGAGTCCGCCTGCCAGTGGAGGGGAGGGACATGGGTTCAGAAGATCCCACATGCTGTGAGGCTAAGCCCACGTGCCACAGCTATGAGTCAACACTCCAGAGCCCACAAGCTGCAACTACCGAGCCCACGTGCGACAGCTACTGAAGCCTGTGCTCTGCAAGGGAAGTCACCGCAGGGAGAGGCCCAAGCCCTGCAAGTGGGGAAGCCACCACTCACTGCAAACAGAAAGAGCCTGCGGGCAGCAAAGACCCGCTGCAGCCAAAAACAAATAAAACACAAAAGATTAAATCTCAAGAATCTCAGAAAAGTCTGCTTAAATTATAAAATCAAAGTTCTAAAGCAGAACTTTGAATTCTAGAAGATGAGAACAGGAAATCCTGTGGTTTTTGAAGGAAGAAAGGAAGGAAAGCAGGAGAAAGGAGGAAGGAATAAGAGCATATTACTTCCCTTTCTCATATATAAAGTGACCTCAGTCAATATTTTCAACTATGAAAATGTCACCTTTTATATCAGTGTCTCACCTTCCTCTCTCTATTCCTTGTTATGCAGTCCCACATACCCCAGTGTAACACCTTCCCACAAAGCCTTGCCCCCCTCCAAAATACACTACATGTACCTAACCCACTGTCCCAGCTGCCACCTACCGAGACTCTCAGTCTCTCATGAACAAGTGTGATTTCAGGCTACAAACAGTGAGAAAAGCACTCTAAATAAACTGAATAACACGTAGCTTAAATCTTCCTGAGCGACAGCTGACCGTCAATATGACAACTTGAGGGTGTATCCATGTGTAATGTAAGAGCTGGCTTTCCATGTTCCCAGTTCCTCTGCACTCGAAGACTCAACCAACCACCAACAATACTGCACTGTAGTACTTACTACTGAAAAGTATTCATGTATAAGTGGACCCACGCAGTTCAAACCCATGTTATTCAAGGGTCGGTTGCATTTGTGATTTTTCTAAGAGTATACTTGCTAATTTAAATGAAAGTACAATTCTCAGAATTTCAGAGACTACAACTTTAAAAAATGTAAATATTTAAGAAATACTGAAGTAGCCCTTATCTATTTAGGAGTACTTCTTACCCTAGCCTTATCTCCCCAAAGTTCTGTTATATATGTGTATATATCTAGAACATAGTTAATTCAACCATTTATCCAATGATTTAAAAGATTTGCACATTTGTGTTACATTATTTTTCTGAAGAGACTATGTTCTTTAAATGATATCTATTTTTGGAATTGTTTTATCATTCACTGTATTATGGGCTTCCTAGGTGGCACAATGGTAAGAATATGCCTGCCAATGTAGGAGATGCAGGTTCATTCTCTGGTTGGAAAGATCCCCTGAAGAAGGAAATGGCAATCCACTACAGTATTCTTGCCTAGAATATTCCATGAATAGAGGAGGCTGGTGGCTTACACTCCATAGGGTCACAAAGAGACACAAATGAGCACACACACACACAATCACTGTATTATAAATACTTGGATGGAAAATCTTAGTTATCATTTTACTACCCTATGAAGTCAATCACAAGATTTTGCATATAAAAGCTCCTCTGGGATTAACTCTAGTAACTGCGCTAAGAACAGAGTAACAAGAGGCTTGAAATTACCTTTGACTTCTTAAATCAACTGAAGTGAAGTGAAGTGAAGGTCACTCAGTTGTGTCCGACTCTTTGCAACCCCATGGACTATACAGTCCATGGAATTCTCCAGGACAGAATACTGGAGTGGGTAGCCTTTCCCTTTTCCAGGGGATCTTCCCAACACACAGATTGAACCCAGGTCTCCTGCATTGCAAGCAGATTCTTTACCAGCTACTTTTAAGAATTTTAAAAACAAATATTAGAACACAATTTAAACCAAGTACAAATTAGCTGTATTATGAAGTCAAGTGGGCCTTAGGAAGCATTACTACAAACAAAGCTAATGGAGGTGAGGGAATTCCAGCTGAGCTATTTAAAATCCTAAAAAATGATGCTGTTAATGTGCTGCAATTAGTATGTCAGCAAATTGGGAAAATTCAGCAGTGTCACAGGACTGGAAAAGGTCCATTTTCATTCCAGTTGTAAAGAAGGGACAAGATCAAAGAATGTTCAAACTACTGTACAACTGCTTACTTCACATGCTAGCAAGGGTACGCTCAAAATCCTTCAAGCTAAGCTTCAATAGTATGTGAACCAAGAACTTCCAGATATATAAACTGGGTTTAGAAAAGGCAGACACACCAGAGATCAAACTGCCAACAACTGATCATAATTGATCAATTGTTGGATCATAAAGAAAGCAAGGGAATTCCAAAAAAACATCTACTTCTGCTTCATTGACTATGCTAAAGCCTTTGACTGTGTGGATTATAACAAACTGTGGAAAACTGTTAAAGAGGTGGGAATACCAGACCATCTTAACCATCTCCTGAGAAACCTGTATGTTGGTCAAGAAGCAACACTTAGAACCTTACATGGAACAACTGACTGGTTCAAAACTGGGAAAGAAGTATGACATGGCTGTATATCGTCACCCTGCTTATTTAACTTATATGCAGCATGTATCATGCAAAATGCTGCGCTGGATGAATCACAAGCTGGAATGAAGATTGCCAGGAGAAACATCAACAACCTCAGATATGCAGATAATACCACTCTAATGGCAGAAAGTGAAGAGGAACTAAAGAGCCTCAGGATGAGGGTGAAAGAGGACAGTGAAAAAGATGGCTTGAAAACTCAACATTCAAAAAACTAAGATCATGGCAACTGGTCCCATCATTTCCTGGCAATTAGAAGAGGAAAAAGTATAAACAGTGACAGATTTTATTTTCTTGAGCTCTAAAACCACTGCTGACAGTGACTGCAGTCATGAAACTAAAAGACGCTTGCTCCTTGGAAGGAAACTGTAACAAACCTAGGCAACATATTAAAAAGTAAAGACATCACTTTGCCAACAAAGGTCCATACAGTCAAAGCTATGGTTTTTCCATTAGTCATATACATTTATGGGAGTTGGACCATAAAGAAGGGTGAGCAGCAAAGAATTAATGCTTTTGAACTTTGGTCCTGGAGAAGACTCTTGAGAGTCCCCTGGACTGTAAGGAGATCAAACCAGTCAATCTTAAAGGAAATCAATCCTGAATATTCATTGGGAGGACCGATGCTGAAGTTAAAGCTCCAGTACTTTGGCCACCTAATGGAGGGGGCCAACT
Organism: Oreotragus oreotragus; assembly: GCA_006410675.1. Taxonomy (NCBI): domain Eukaryota; kingdom Metazoa; phylum Chordata; class Mammalia; order Artiodactyla; family Bovidae; genus Oreotragus; species Oreotragus oreotragus. The sequence goes on from SJYX01005448.1 coordinate 83,137, forward strand.
CATTGGAAAAGATGCTGATGCTGGGAAAGACTGAAGGCCAAAGCAGAAGAGGGCAACAGAGGATGAGATGGTTAGATAATAGTAAAGGATAGGGAAGCCTCGCAAGCTGCAGTCCATGCAGTTGCAAAGAATCAAACATGACTTCAGCAACTGAACAACAACAAAACAAATTATTTTTCGTAGAAAGAAGAAAACTTGATTTTACACAGCGCAATGGACAAATCTCAGGATATAAATCTGAATCTTACTCTATTACTGCTATGTCACACTGGCAACTGTCACAAATTGCTACAAGAGTGCACCAGTACAGACCCAAGCTGTACAGACTCAGAGAGGTTTTGCTGTTGTTTGTTTGGTTGTTTTTTTAGCTCCTGAAGCTCAAGGAAATCTCTGTCAAAACACTGTGGAAACACAAGTTAAGTCAAAGAGACTTCAGTGATTATACACACCAAGGAATACTTTATTTGAAAAAAACAATAGCTTTGGAAAGTCATTCAACAAACATACTAATATAGCCTTCAACAATCAAAAACAAAACCAAATAAAAACAAACAACAAATCAGCAAGCCCTGGGAAACGGGAAGAATCTACTTTTAACAGTTACATTATACTATTCAAATGCCCAGTTTAAGAAAAAAAAAAAATCACATAGCATACAAAACAAAAACAAACCAAGACAGAATGGCACATTGAAAGGAACAAAATTAACTGAAAGAAACCGGCTAAAGAAGCCCAGACATCAGACCAACTAGATAAAAACTGTAAAGCTGACTGGAATATGCTCAAAATGTTTTTTAAAATTAAACAGGGCCTAGGGGACCCGCAGGATAACAAGCAGACGAAAACACGCATGTGGGAATCTCAGAAGGGGGAGAGCAAGGGGCAGAAGGAACACGTAAAAGAATGGCTGAAAATGCCCCCAATCGGTGAGATACACTAATCTACAGATTCAAAAAGTTCAATAAAGTCTACATAGGATAAATTCCAGGATACCTGCACCAACGCACATCATACACCAACTGTCTAAAAACAAAAACAGAACCATTAAAGCAGCAGCAGAAGCAACTCTTCCCATACTGTTCAGGTCAGCTGCTCAGGCGTGTCCCACTCTTTGTGACCCCGTGGACTACAGCACGCAGGCTTCCTTGTCGATCACCAACTCCTGGTACCTACTCAAACTCATGTCCATCAAGTCTGTGATGCCATCCAACCATCTCATCCTCTCTCGCTCCCTTCTCCTCCTGCCTTCAATCTTTACCAGCAAAAGGGTCTTTTCCAATGAGTCAGTTCTTCATATTAGGTGGCCAAAGTATTGGAGTTTCAGCTCCAGCATCAGTCCTTTCAATGAACACCCAGGACTGATCTCCTTTAGGATGGACTGGTTGGATCTCCATGCAGTCCAAGGGACTCTCAAGAGTCTTCTCCAACACCACCGTTCAAAAGCAGCAATTCTTCAGTGCTCAGCTTTCTTTATAGTCCAACTCTCACATCCATACATGACTACTGAAAAAATCATAGCTTTGACTAGATGGACCTTTGCTGGTAAAGTCAAGTCTCTGGTTTTTAATAAGCTGTCTAGGTTGGTCATAGCTTTTTTTCCAAGGAGTAAGAGTCTTTTAATTTCATGGCTGCAGTCACCATCTGCAATGATTTTGGAGACCAAAAAAATAAAGTCTGTCACTGTTTCCATTGTTTCCCCACCTATTTGCCATGAAGTGACAGGACTGGATGCCATGATCTTAGTTTTCTGAATGTTGAGTTTAAAGCCAACTTTCTAACTCTCCTCTTTCACTTTCATCAAGAGACTCTTTAGTTCTTCTTCACTTTCTGCCATAAGGGTGGTGTCATCTGCATATCTGAGGTTATTGATATTTCTCCCAGCAATCTTGATTCCAGCTTGTGCCTCCTCCAGCCCACCATTTCACATGATGTACTCTGCATAGAAATTAAATAAGCAGGATGAGAATATGCAGCCCTGATGTACTCCATGGAACCAGTCTGTTGTTCCATGTCCAGTTCTAACTGTTGCTTCCTGACCTACATATAGATTTCTCAGGAGGCAGGTCAGGTGGTCTGGTATTCCCATCTCTCTGAGAATTTGCCACAGTTTGTTGTGATCCACACAGCCAAAGGCTTTGGCGTAGTCAATAAAGCAAAAGTAGATGTTTTTCTGGAACTCTCTTGCTTTTTCTGATGATCTATTGGATGTTGGCAATTTGATCACTGGTTCCTCTGCCTTTTCTAAATCCAGCTTGAACATCTGGAAGTTTNCTTCCTGACCTACATATAGATTTCTCAGGAGGCAGGTCAGGTGGTCTGGTATTCCCATCTCTCTGAGAATTTGCCACAGTTTGTTGTGATCCACACAGCCAAAGGCTTTGGCGTAGTCAATAAAGCAAAAGTAGATGTTTTTCTGGAACTCTCTTGCTTTTTCTGATGATCTATTGGATGTTGGCAATTTGATCACTGGTTCCTCTGCCTTTTCTAAATCCAGCTTGAACATCTGGAAGTTTATGGTTCATGTACTGTTGAAGCCTGGCTTGGGGAACTTTTAAGCATTACTTTGCTATCGTGTGAAATGAGAGCAATTGTGCGGTAGTTTGAAGCCCACCAGGACTTCCCTGGTGGCTCAGAGGGTAAAGCATCTGCCTGCAAGGCGGGAGACCTGGGTTTGATCTCTGGGTTGGGAAGATCCCCTGGAGAAGGAAATGGCAACGCTCTCCAGTATTCTTGCCTGGAGAATCCCATGGACAGAGAAGCCTGGTAGTCTACAGTCCATGGGGTTGCAAAGAGTCGGATACGACTGAGCGACTTCACTCACTTTTGAGCATTCTTTGGCATTGCCTTTCTTTGGGACTGGAATGAAAACTGATCTTTTCCAGTCCTGTGGCCTCTGCTGAGTTTTCCAAATTTGCTGGCATGCTGAGTGCAGGACTTTCACAGCATCATCTTTTAAGATTTGAAATAGTTCAACTGGAATTCCCCTCCTGTACAAGGAGTCCTTAATAAGGTCAGCAACTTATTTCTTACTAGAAACCATGGATGCCCAAATATAGTAGGATACACATTTAACTGCTGAAAGAAAAAAATTATCAACCAAGAATTTTGCATCTGACAAAACTGTCCTTCAAATAATTTAAGATGTTGTCAGATAAACAAAAGTTGAGGGAGTTCAATATCATAAGACCTGCCCTACAAGAAATGCTAAAGATAGTACTTCGAGTTGAAATGAAAGGACACTAAACAGCAACTCAAAGTCATATGATGAAATAGCGGTCTCTAGTATAGGTAAATACACCAGCAAAAATAAAAACGGGTATTACTATATACTACTATATATATATTTGGGTTCTAATGCCATTTTGTATTTCCTATGGAATTTCAAAGACAAATGCATAAAAAATAATTATAAACCCATGATACTGCATACACAATGTATAAAGATATAATTTGTGACAATAACAATATAAGGGGGTAAGACTGAGCTGTATAGGAGCAGAGCTTTTATATGCTATTGAAGTTAAGTTCATATCAGTGCAAACTAAATTGTTATAAATTTAGGGAGTTAAATGTAATGCACAAGGATTTACCACAAAGAAAATTTCTTAAAAAATACACACAAAAGGAAATCAAAATGGTTCACTGTAATAAAATGGGGGTGGACAGAGGCAAAATGATGGCAGAGGTCCTTCCTCATCAGTCACTTTTGTTGTTGTTCAGTTGCTAATTCCTGTCTGACTCAGAGACCCCACGGACTGTAGCCTGCCGGGCTCTTCTCACTACTTTAAATTTAACTGGGTTAAACTTTCCAATCAAAGCCAGAGATTGGCAGGACTGATTTAAAAACATTATTAAAGTATACGCTGACTATAGTGACTCGTTATACACAAAACTATAGCTTCAAAATGAAAAAAATGGAAAAAGATATTCCATGAAAACGGAAAGTCAGAGTGTTACTGTGGCTATTCTAATATCAGAAAAAATAGGCATTAGGTCAAACACTGTTACAAGAGACAAAGATGGACACTGTATGCTGAAAAAAGGGTCAATTCATCAAGAAGGTAAAACAATTACAAAGCATATGTTAACATATACACACTGCTGCTGCTGCTGCTGCTAAGTCGCTTCAGTCGTGTCCTACTCTGTGCGACCCCATAGACAGAAGCCCACCAGGCTCNGGTCAATTCATCAAGAAGGTAAAACAATTACAAAGCATATGTTAACATATACACACTGCTGCTGCTGCTGCTGCTAAGTCGCTTCAGTCGTGTCCTACTCTGTGCGACCCCATAGACAGAAGCCCACCAGGCTCCCCCCGTCCCTGGGATTCTCCAAGCAAGAACACTGGAGTAGGGTGTCAAACTTTATATAAAATAGATAACTAACGAGAACCTACTGTATAGCACTCAGAACTATACTCAAAAACGCGTAATAACCTATAAGGGAAAAGAATCTGAAAAAGAACGTTTATGTGTGTGAGCTTTTTCACTCTCCTTCTTCACTCTCATCAAGAGGCTCTTAATTCTACTTCACTTTCTGCCATTAGAGTGGTATCATCAGCATATCTGAGGTTGCTGATATTTCTCCTGGCAATCTTGATTCCAGCTTGTGATTCATCCAGTCCATCATTTTGCATGATGTACTCTGCATAGAAGTTAAACAAACAGGGTGACAATGCACAGGCATGTCATATTTCTTTCCCAATTTTGAACCAGTCAGTTGTTCCCTGTAAGGTTCTAAGTGTCACTTCTTAATCAGCATACAGGTTTCTCAGGAGACAGGCAAGGTGGTCCGGTATTCCTCTCTCGTTAAGAATCTTCCCCAGTTTGTTGTTTGTCCATATAGTCAAAGGCTTTAGCACAGTCAATGAAGCAGATGTTTCTCTGGAAATCTTTAGCTTCCTCTATGAGCCAATGAATGTTGGCAATTTGAACTCTGGTTCCTCTGCCTTTTCTAAACCCAGCTTGGACATCTGGAAGCTCTCGGTTAATGTATTGCTGAAGCCTAGCTTGAAGGATTTTGAGCATACTCTTGCTAGCATGTGAAATGAGTGCAATTGTACAGTAGTTTGAAAATTCTTTGGCATTACCCTTCTTTGGGATTGGAATGAAAACTGATCCCATGGACTGTTATCTGCCAGGCTCCTCTGTCCAAGGAATTCTCCAGGCAAGAATACTGGAGTGGGTTGCTATCCCCCTCTCCATGGGATCTTCCTGACCCAGGGATGGAACCTGGGTCTCCTGCATTGTAGGCAGACTCTTTACTGTCTGAGCCATCAGGGAAGCCATACGTACTCACACACACAGACACACACAGTAAAACTATTTTTATTTGCAGATGACAATCCTATATATAGAAAAATTCCAAAGAATCCACAAGAAAGATACCAGAGCTAGTAAATTAATTCAGCAAAGTTGCAGAAGAAAACCAACACACAAAAAGCACTGGGGTTTCAAGATAAACTGAACTTCATTAAAGTTTAAAGTTCTTGTGCAAAGGACATTATCAAGAAACTGAAAAGTAGGTTTTTGGTTGTATTTGAATGAAAGAAAATATTTATAAGTCATATAGCCAATAAAGAACTAACATCAAGAATATTACAATGATGCCCTAAAATTTAACAACAAAAACTCAAACCATATAGGTTTTTAAAATGGCAATGGATTTGAACAGACATTTGCCAAAGAAAATATATAAGTGGCCAACAAGCACATGAAAAGATGGCCAATATTATTAGTCATTAGGAAAATACAAGACATACTACAAAGAGGTATTATTTCACATAAACTAGGATAGTAATTAAAAAAAAAAACAGAAAATAACAAGTGCAAGACGATATGGGAAAATTGGAACCTTTGTGCACTGCTAGTAGGAATGTAAAAATGGTGTGACTGCTGTGGAAAGCAGTATGATAATTCCTCAAAAAGTTAAACACAGTTAAACATATAAACCAACTGTTTAAAATATAAATAAGTTAAATATATAAACCAAATGACCCAGCAATCCGCCTTCTAGGTGTACACCCAAAAGAACTGAAAATAGGAACTCAAACAAATACTTGTATACCAGTGTTCACTGCAGCATTCCTTACAGTAGCCAAAAGATAGAAACAACTCGTGTCCATCAACAGATGAGTGAATAAACTAAATGTGGTATATATACAAAGTGGAGTATTATTCAGCCTTAAAAAGGAATTAAATTCTGATACATGCTACACCATGGATGAATCTTAAAGACATTGTGTTAACTAAAATAAATCAGACACACAAAAGGACAAATATTATATGACTTAACTTACATTAAATACCTCAAACAGCCAAATTCATAAAGACAGAAAGTAGATTAGAGGTTATGGGGCTGAGGGAGGAGGAAGTTCGGAGTTATTGCTTAATACGTACAGAGTTTCTGTTTGAGGTGATGAAAAGTTTTGGAAATTGACAGTGGTGACAGTTGCACAATCTTGTGAACGTAGCTGCTGGCACTGAATTATACACTTCAGTTCAGTTCAGTCGCTCAGTCGTGTCCGACTCTTTGCGACCCCAGTAACTGCAGCACGCCAGGCCTCCCTGTCCATCACCAACTCCTGGAGTTCACTCACACTCACTTCCATCAAGTCGGTGCTGCCATCCAGCCACCTCATCCTCTGTCGTCCCCTTCTCCTCCTGCCCTCAATCCCTCCCAGCATCAGAGGCTTTTCCAATGAGTCAACTCTTCGCATGAGGAGGCCAAAGTACTGGAGTTTCAGCTTCAGCATCATTCCTTCCAAAGAACATCCAGGACTGATCTCCTCTAGAATGGACTGGTTGGATCTCCTTGCAGTCTAGACTACTTAGAAATGGTTAAAATGGATAATTTTGTGTTATATATATATATGGATATATGTAAAATATATTCTACCACAATAAGAAAAGTTATTAATTATAGGTAAAGAAATCAGAATCCTATCAGTCCTTAAAACAGCTGTGAATGCAATTAGCAGTAAGTGCATTTCATTACAAACTGAGCTATACATAGAAATCAATTCATTTGCAAATGGTTTAGATTATAATAAAATAGAAGATTGGACTTGTCTATATAAAAAGGAAAAATTTTGTTTCAGGAATTATAAAAGAATAATTAGAATTTAAGTCAGCTTATTAAAGAAGTCTCTGTTAATTTAAAACTTTTTTTTTAATTCCAAGACTTGTTTTATTTTTAAAATTTAAAAATTTTAAATTTTTATTTTTAACCCCGAATCAAACTTTCTATAAAGTAGAATCGGAGTGCTTCAACACATATGGGAAGAAAACAGATTTTTTTTTATCACTAGATACAAGTTTCATAAAAGCAACAATTGAAGTTTTAGTTTTCAATTGTCCAGAATGTCTGTCACATAATATTCAACAAATCTGGTGAATAAAACCAAACAGTCAAAATCAGCTTCCCTCATAGCTCAGTCAGTAAAGAATCTGCCTGTAATGCAGGAGACCCGGGTTAGATTCCTGGATCGGGAAGATCCCCTGGAGAAGGAAATGGCAATCCATTCCAGTATTCTTGCCTGGAAAATCCCATGGACAGAGGAGCCTGGCGGGCTGCAGTCCATGGGGTGGCAAGAGTCGGATATGACTTAGTGCCTAAACCACCACCACCAGTCAAAATCAGTAGAAAAGCAGCATTAAGGAAACTCTTTTCAAAATCATCTTCCCATTATAAGTTTAAAATATCTACCTTGTAATTCAGGGTTTATAAAACTAAAACTTTAAATTACTTCTTTTCTCTGGTATATGCTTCCATCCCCAACTCCAACAGGTGATTTCCAGAATCTGACTTTATGTGTAACTTCTTTTACTGATTTGTGCTTGTCTACCTGAAGTAGCCCAGCCTAGAAAGGAAAGTCCCCAAGCACGCATCTTCATAACTGAATGGTTGGCCTATTCAAGGTACTCTGGAAGTGCTTGAAGTATTCCTGATTCACTAGTTCATATTGTAGGTATCATTTGCATGTTTTCTTTCATCTTTATTGCTTTGCTTGTCATTTGGTACATTAAGGTTGAATATGAAACCAGCTTGAATAGGAAATGCAAACTTTATTTGATAACTACTAAAGCAAACCATGGGTTTCCCCGGTGGCTCAGAGGTAAGAATTCGGCTGCCAGTGCAGAGGATGTGGGTTTGATCCCTGGGTCAGGAAGATCCCTTGGAGGAGGAAATGGCAACACAGACCAGTATTCTCACCTGGGAAATCCCATGGATAGAGAAGCATGGCGGGCTACTGTCCACAGAGTCGCAAAAGAATCAGACACAACTTAGCAACTAAACAACAACAAAGCAAACTGTGTACTATTAATGACAATAAAGTTACGAGTTTTGCAACTCAGCCTAAGGTATCTTTAAAAAAAAAGAAAAAGCATAAGGAGCTTGGGGGGACAAATTACCACTTTAAGTAGGGGGAATACTGTAATTCACCTGTCCTGAATCAGGCAATTTATAGCCACAGAGATGACCATGGCGGGCTATGAGAATCAGCCTCTCAGATCTCTGACTCTAAGGAAAAAACTGACTCTGGGCCCCAGCTGCTGCACTCTGAAATCCATCACTTTGCACGGAGGCCGTGCTTCTCACTGGCTGCTCCCAGTAAAGAGCACCACAGGCATACACTAAGATGGCCCTGATCTTGGAAGATGAGGAATTTCTGTGACAGGCAACTTCTGCTCAAGAACTTCTGAGGTCTCGGTTAAATTTCCTTAGAACTATGACTTTCACCCAAAGTTCCTTCCTTCCTTACCTTTCTCCTTCACTTGGAGTCAGACTTGCATCAGCCTGATGACTCTCCTTGACTTCTTCCTCATTTTCTCTCACAAGCACTTCTTCTAATAAACTTCTTGCATGCTTAACCCCATCCTGGCATCTGCTTCTTCCTTGAAGCATTACTTTTTTTTTTAATTTAGCCATTTAAAAAATTATTTCTAAAGCATCATGTTTGCTTCCCTATTTGCTAAAACAGGATACACCAAACATGATGATTCCAATGCCTTTGTCTGCTAAAAATCTCAACTAAGACATACTTAACTCATTAGTAAGTATATTCTTAAAGGGACAAGATCAGAGCTGCATACAATTCAACATGTGTACCGAGCAGCTGCTAAACATAAGAAACATGCTAAGCACTGGAGGGAATACAAAGGTGACTTGGCTCCTATCTTGCTCTCAAATGGCTCCCAATACAGAGGAAGAGAGAAGCCACATATACAAACTTTAAAGGGCACATTTTCATTAAGTACCAAAATTGACACATAAAGTACTAAAGAAATGAATGGTGGTGGGTTAGTTGCTAAGTCGTGTCTGACTCTTGGGACCCCACAGACTATAGCCTTCCAGGCTCCTCTGTCCGTGGGATTCTCCAGGCAAGAATACTGGAGTGGGTTGCCATTTCCTTCTCCAATCTACTAAAGAAAATAATAGATTTATTCTACCTAGGGGATGGAATTGTAGTAGAAAGCCTTTGTAGAGGAGACAGCATTTGAAACATACACTGAAAGAATCTTCAGGTTGTACCTGCCTATAATTAATAAGGACAGTCCAATAAAGATGCCTTCCATGCTTACATATTTGGCTACCCTCAATGTGTAAACTCCTCCCATCACAATTCTCTCACACCACGTTACTCCCAGAGTACCGATGGTTTCTTAGTTCCCCTCCAAAGGTGCTCCTCCTCCCAGTATTCTCCTTTTCATCACTACTGCCACTAAGACTCCTAAGCCAGAATCCTGGGAATCAACTTTGAATCCTTTCTCACTACCCCATCGTTCAACCACCAATCTACTTCTAAAGCTAAAATCTGTCCACTCTTTTTTACCCCACAGCTACTGCTCTAGTCAAGAACACCACTAACCCTTCCATGAATTGCGGCCAAAGTCCCCTAACCTGCCTTCTTGCCTACAGTTCTACAATCATTTAATCCATGCTCCACAGAGCAGAGATCCTTTAAAATTCATATCTAATTATTAATACCTGGTTTAAAACTCTTCAATAGTTTGTCACTGCTCACAAGATAAAATGCAATAATTTCATTCACAAGAGCTGACCCCACACTTCAGACTGAATAGACTCCAGCTCTCAGAATTCCTAAGATGCTGAGCTCCTCTTGGATTCCAGCGACTCTTTACAACATCAACCCTTGGAAGACATAGCCTCCTCATCCTCACCTGGTCAACTCTCACTTCCACTAAAATGTTACTTCCTTCACTCCCAAACATAAGGATGCTAGAATAGTCTCCTAGCTTCCTATTGCCATCCCAAGATCATTTCTTCTCAGCCTTTTCCTTTATGATCTATGCCACCTTTCCATTAACTATTACCTTTAAGATGGAGAAGGAAATGGGCACCCACTCCAGTGTTCTTGCCTGGAGAATCCCATGGACAGAGGAGCCTGGCGGGCTGCAGTCCACGGGGTCGCAAGAGTCGGACATGGCCACCGCCACCATCACCTTTAAAATCATTACTGTTTTATGCAGCAGTGTAGTTTTGTCCCATGCAAGTGTATGCAGAACCCCAATATGTAAAACAGCCAAGTTTCTCAGTCTAACACAAAGGGTTTCAAAGCCTTCTTCATTTCGCCTCCTTCTCCCCTAAGACAGTTATTCCCTAAAATCTACGGTGCAGGACAATCAGAACACTATTGTTCTGTATCACGCTGCCTACTCAAAGGAAGCAACACAGTACAGTGGAAAGAGTTGTGTTTGAAGCTAAACAGACTTAAGTTCAAACCTTGGTTCTATTACAAGATTTTTGAGCAATCTGCCTCTCTGAGGATCCATTTCCTCAGCTATAAAACTCAGCTGTAAAAATTACTACCCTGAAAAGTCAATGGGTGGAACAGAGATAAATATATAAAGTACCAAGCATAGTGCCTAGAACACTAGCACAAAGCAGAAACTAAAAAAAAAAACAAAAACACATCTGCTATGGCTTATCCAGGAATGCAGGTTAACATTCAAAGTCAATCAATGTGAACTGCCATAATATTTACAGAATAAAGGAGGAAAAGCTTACGATTATTTTAAAAGACATAGAAAAACAATTTGACAAAATTCAATATCCACTTATAACTTCAGAAAATCCCCAAACTCTCAGAAAACTGAAAGTGGAAGGGGAGAACCTCGATCTGATAAAGATCATCAATGGAAACTAACAGCTAACATCACCCTTAATGGTGAAATAAGACATACTTTTCCCTTAAGATGGCAAGGATGACCACTTTCACTACTTTGACTCAACACTGTAATGGAAGTCCTAGTCAATAAAATAAGAAAAAGAAATAAAATATCAGACTGTCTCTATTTGCAGATGACATAATTATGTAGAAAATTCTATGGAGGGGCTTTCCATACAGAGGTGTGGCTTGGATCCCTGGTCAGGGAACTAAGATCCCACATGCTCCAGGGAGTGGCCAAAACAATCAAAATTCTATGAAATCTGCAAAACAGCTATGAGCAAGGTCAAAGGTTACAGGATCAATATACAAAAATCAGCTACATGTTTCTGTTTAATCCAGATATATGATCTTTATTAAACAACTTTTTGAGTTTCATAATGCCTTTCTTTTTCATGCATTTTTAGCATACCAAAGGACTCACTGATGCTTATTTAAGGACTTCCAATTGATAACAATATAAAATTTTTGAAATTCCCTCTCTCTTTTCCCTTAGAAGTCCCTTCCTTTCATCTCCCATTTGGACTAAATTCTCTCTAGGCCTGAGCACATCTGTCACCCTGCAATTCCTCTTTATTGCTCTCCAAATTTTCACCTATTGTTTATATACCCATTAACAAATAACTGGAAAATAAAAAAATTTTAAACAATTTACAATAACATCAAAAAACAAAATATTTCAGATTAAACTTAACTGAAGACATGTAAGACTTCTACACTCAAAGTGTTTCTGAGAGAAATTTAAGTCTAAATAAATGGAGACATATACTACATTCATGAATCGAAAGACTTGCTATAGTTAAGATGCCAATTCTATCCCATTATCTATAGGTTAAATGAAATTACAATTAAAATCTCACCAACATCTTTTAGTAGAAATTGACAGGATGGTTCAAAATTTATACTGAAATACAAAATCTAGAAACAATTAAAATAATTATTTTAAAACAAGGAGGACTTGCACCACCTAACTCTAAGACTTACTATAAATCTACAGTAATCAATAGTGTGGTGTTGTGGGAAAGATAAACAAGTCATCGATGGACTAGAAGAGTCTAAAATATATATTTACTTTATATATTACATATTTAAATATATATTGACATAAATATATATTCATTTAATTTTCACAGAAACAACACAATCCAACAGGGAGAGGGAAGTCTATTCAACAAATAGTTTTGAAATAACTAGATATGAGTATAAAAAAATAAATCTCAATTCCTACCTTATATCATATACAATTAATTTGAAATGGATCACAGATCATGTAAAAGCTAAAACCATAAAGCTTTTAGAAAATAGCCTTGGGACCATGTGTTCATGACTTAGTGGCAGGCAAGGGGTTCTGCGACAGAGTACAGCGACCTTAAAAGAAAAAAACCTGATAAATTTGACTCCATCAATATTAAAAACTTGTTTATCAAAAAACACCATTAGGAAAATGGATACACAAGCCACAGACCAGAAGAAAATATTCGTGAAACATATATCTGATAAAGGACAGTTAACCACGATATACAAAGAACTCAATACTATAAAGAAAAACAATCCAATTTTTTAAATGGGCCAAAGATTCACACAGACACTACACAAAAGAAGACACACGAATAACCTATAAGAACATGAGTGCTCAGTATCATCAGTCACCAGGATAATGCAAGTTAAAGCCACGATGAGACACCACTACACACCCACTGAAATTACTAAAATTAAACACTAATGACATCAAGTACTGGCAAGAATGTAGAGCAACTGCAACTCTCATACACTGTTGGTGGGAACATGAAATGGTACAACCATTTTGAGAAAAGGTCTGGAAGTTTCTTATAAACCTAACAGACATTTACTCTATGAGCCATTTCTCCTGGTATTTACCCAAGAGAAATGAAAACATTTCTATAACACGAGCTATATAAGTAAGAACATTCATGGCAGCTTTATTCTCAACAGCCCAAACTGGAACCTCCCAGGTATCCATCCATTTAAAAAACTTTACATATTCACATGACAGAAAAAAAAAAAAAAAAAAGACTGAATTCTTCATTAGACACAACCTCAAAAGCCTCACCAAAAATAAATATATATTGTACAATTCTATTTATATGGTATCTACGACAGATAAGATTCATCTATTGTGATAAAAGATCTGAAGAGCAGCTGCTTCTGGAGGCTGGGGGCAGGAACTGACTGAGAAGGCACATGAGGAAAATTTCAGGAGTGCCGGTAACGTTCCATATCCTGGTAGAGGCTTGGGTTGTATTCGTTTGCCATAACTCATTAAACTGAACAATTAACATTTGTGTATTTCTCTGTACATAAATTTTACCTGAAAAATAAAAAGAACTGTGAACAAAGAGTGAACTCCAAGTTAACGATATGCAAGCTGAAGTGTTTAAGGGCCAAGTGTACTGATGTCCACAACTTACTTTGAAATCCTTCAAAATGTTAAGATGGATTGGTGGATGGATAGGCATGTGATAAAGCAAACAGTAAAATATTGTAAATTACAGAATCCAGATGGGTATGTGAGTATTTACTATGCAACTCTGAACTTTTTTGTATATCTGAAATTTTTCATAATGAAGTGTTGGATACAAAACTTGATTACAAGGCAAATAAATATATTCTAAAATGAAGGGTAAAGTTTTTTTCTATTCCATCTATAGCTGTATTTAAAAAACGTATTATAGGGAGTAGCTGCCACTTATTATTTGGTTGGAGCATTGTCACTGCTGTGATGTCTGGACCTCTCTGCCACTGCCTTCTTCCTCTCTACTACAACACACATCATAATCCTTGTGGAATCCATCCTCATCCATGCATGCAATCCACCTTTCAACGCACCAGTCCAGAGCCCCTGTCGCATCTTCCTAATTTCTAGCATCTTAAAACTCCAAAATGTAATTATCAATATCTCTAATCATAATTCCTTATCTGCTCCCCTTACCCTCCTCTTACAACTCATTGAGATTTCTAATCCATGGAGCTCTCATTTACACCTCCATTATCTCTCTTATAGCTTGCTGCTAAGTCACTTCAGTCGTGTCCGACTCTGTGTGACCCCATAGACGGCAGCCCACCAGGCTCCCCCATCCCTGGGATTCTCCAGGCAAGAATACTGGAGTGGGTTGCCATTTCCTTCTCCAATGCATGAAAGAGAAAAGTGAAAGTGAAGTCACTCAGTCTGTCCGACTGTTAGCGACCCCATGGACTGCAGCCCACCAGGCTCCTCCGTCCATTGGATTTTCCAGGCAAGAGTACTGGGGTGGGGTGCCATTGCCTTCCCCGCTCTTATAGCTTAACTCCCTTTTTTTTTTTTTTTAAATTTTATTTTACTTTACAGTACTTTATTGGTTTTGGCATACATATAGCTTAACTTTCAATCTTCTATATCCCTATTCTCTTCATCTCTACTGCAGCCACAAGCAACCTACAATCCTTCTCTACCCCTTTACCTGAACTGATGGGTGCTGCAGGAAGAAACTCACAACCAGCAGGCCAATGAATGCTCTTCAAAGCATTGGCTCTCCACACTCTGCACTGCTCAGCAATCCTTTCTAATACTGGTTGGCTCCTTCTGCCAACTCCACAGCAGCAATTCCAAAACTTAAGCTCCTTACTGATTTATCTTTCCTCGCTCTACATAAAGGATCTTGTCTTTCATCATGAAAACTGAGGCTAGCTAGCATGAACTCCCTGCTCCTCAACCTACAAACCCATTTTATCTTACCCCCTCCCACCTCAGAAGAAAGGATATCACTCCTGCCAGAGGTAGCATATCATCATTAATACTGTTTTAAAATGCAGACTCTGTAACCAAGTTATCTTTTCCAAACCTCAGTTTTCTCTCTTATAAAATAGACACAATAATAGTATACTGTGAGAATTAGAGAACACATGAGGCTCTTAAAACAGTACTTGGCAAATAACTTGAGGCAAATACTAGTATCTTCACTATCATTCTCATTCTCCATCAGTTACTTCCCCAAAGCATCCTAACATAAATAAGTTTCCATCACCTTCAAATAAAAAACAAGTGTCTTCTGCAACCTGAATCCCCTTCTTGTCACAGAAGAATCTTTTCCCTTCATTCACAAGCTTGAAGGGGGAAAAATATCTGAAAAAA
>SJYX01005450.1:0-34191 GCA_006410675.1 Oreotragus oreotragus
ACAGGAGTTTTAAATTCCTGGGGACAGCATTGGGGAAGGAGGAGTAAAGAGAAGAGACTGAGGGGTAAGGAAAAGAAAGAGTTAGCTTGTTATGCCCAAGTCTCGAAACCTCCCAATGACTACCAGGGAGCCGACATCCGATGCAAAAGCAAGAGAGTTTTTATTACCAAGCTCGAGCTGGGGCTCCCACCATCACCGACGCAGCAGCTATAGGAAGGGAGCCCCAAGTTTTGGGCTACACTGCTTATATAGGGAATATCCAGGTAAAAGGGTAAAAAGAGGGTGTGCAGGCTGAAGGACAACTGTTGGTTACCTTCTTCTATAGGGTTGTGTGTGGATTCCTGATTGGTTTTTACTTTCAAGGTAAATCACAAGTTCCTGAACGTAAAGTCAGGAGGTTTAACCTAAGGGCCAATTGGCTCGTGAACAGTGCGGCAAGGTTAGGTAATATCCAGTCTAAGTCTGTCCGGAATCTTTACAAAATGGAGTTCTTTTACAAGATGGAATCGCTTAGGCTCTTCAAGCTAATTGGCATCGTACCTTGAATGTAGGGAGTACATCCAGTGAAATGTACAGTGGCACAGTAGCCAAAATGACCTTTAGGAAAGGGAGATCTAATACAAAATTTCAAACAGTTTGTATTCTGCAGTATAAACACGTTTGGTTTCCCCGTAAACATTGATGCACAAGCAGAAACCTTTATGATCAGACTGTTTATTTTTTGTAGGAGAAAGGTGAAGATAATCAAAGAAACAAGTTAACTTTCCTATGGGGATGGGTTTAGCACAGAATAATGTGAAGTTCATTAACTCAAGCATGTCATCAGAAGAAAGAAATTAGAGCCAGAGGTGACCGTGAAAAAACCAAGCTTCTGAGAATTTGTAAAAATCGGTGGTAAGAGCTTAGACTTTTTAAAGTCGTGGAATGGGCGTTTGAGCAAACCTTCTCCAGCTCTTAACAGGGAGGGCTACCTCGACTGATATGAACCATACAATCCTACTATTTGTGCTCATCCTAGAATAACATTGCCCAGACTTCAAGGATGTCATGTCTGCTTTCTAATGTCGACATGAAAGCGATATTCCTTTCATCAGTCCCCTTCAGCCTGTTCCCATTTGAAGCCACATCCAGCCTCTGAACCCTGACACTGAATTAAACCCAGAGACAGCGTGATGGGTGAAGTAGAAAATAGTTTTATTGCTTTGCCAGGCAAAGGGAGGCAACAGCAGGCTCATGTCCTCAAAACTGTGTGTCCCCACCTAGAGAGGATAGTGAGAAGTTTTATAGTACTAGTTCCCAGAGTGCATGATCAGTTCCTGGATATTCTTCTGATTGGTTGGTGGTGAGGTTAAGTCAGAGTCAGCATCTTCAAACCCTCCATTTCCAACTGGTTTGGGATTTACATGCTTCTGGGCAGCATACCATTGTTAACCTTTAACTTCTCCCATCTCGGGGGGGTTTCAGTATCTACAAAATAGCTAAAAGATATTGGCGCACGTGTCCTTTGATGGGGAACCAGGACCTTGCCCCAAGCTGCACTTATTCCTCTTGCCGGTTCCTCCTTTGTCTCCCATTCTCTCCCTTCCCTCATTAGCAACTGTTTGAACCTGCCTGTTGGAACTCAGGGAAGGTCACAGAAGCTGAATGAAGAATCTGAGAACTGAAGGACACAGGAAGGCTTTTGTGCCCAGGAGCCCCACAACATCCTGCTTGGTATCCAATTTGCAACTTTGAGCAAATCAGTTGTATTTGATTACAATTAGTAGTTGTATTCATTTCAGTCTGTCTTTGAGAGAGAATGGCTCAATCTCCATAAGCATTTTAGCTGAACTTCTGACTCAATTCTCTTATGATGCACTTCTTGGATCAGGCTGTGTTTTAGACAAATTCACGGTTTCTAACCATTACCGCCGACATCAGGAGGGTTGAGTGCGCCCTAGATTTGATCATCTCAGAGATGCAGAGGACTCTAGACCAGGAGTAAAAACTTCCATGTTTGCGTCTCAGGTTTGCCACTTAACTCACAGTGTGACCTTGAGCCTCGATTTCCTTATCTGCAAAACAGGGTGACAGACCTTCACTGCTCACCTCATAAGACCCCTGGAAAAATTAGAAAAGATAATTTATACCAGTGATATTTTTATTTCATAAGAATAGATAAATTAGAAGAGATAATTTATATCAATGATATTTTTCAGCATATAGAATTATGTAAATAAAGGTGAATAATTGAGCTGATGATATTTAGATTATAAAGACAAATGTATTTCATGTGCTGTTACTATTTGATCTAGCGATGTACCTAAGAAAAGAATTACTAAACCCTGAATGTTCTTTCTTGCTCAGTGGGTGATCTGACAAAAGTCTAAAGAAACACAGAACTGGGAATTCCTTTAAGCCTTTCTGGTTGTTAATTTTCCTTCAAGCATTCAAGCAGGCCAAGGACCCAGCTCACTTCTAGTTTCTCTCCTGTGAACAAACTGCAGGGAGAACTTCAGCTGACCTTACTGTAAGGGTTACCGCCCTGAGGCTCTTGACGTTTTGCAGCACTTCCTCTGTAAGCCAAGAATCAGATCTTTGGAGAGGACCAGACTCAGGTAAATAGCCTCAGGGCTGTAGTGCTTCAACTGAGGAAGAGAAACACCTTCCGGAATAGCTTCTCCGGCTCTCCTGCTGCTTCACACCCTTCAGCTGCTCTTCTCGGCTGTCATCACTTTGGTTGAATTCTCTTCCTTGTTCCAGGGAAGGAGACTGGAGAATCTCCAGGTCTCACCCATGCATGTTTTTCAGACTTGGTAACTGGATGTTTTTATGGTAGGGGTGAGAAAGTCACTATTATGACACAGGAAAAATAGAAACTAATTAGGACACAGAAAATACTTGGTATAGACTATCATGAATGGATAATCATTGTTATCTGGTTATACATTTATCCAAACCCAGAGAATGCATTACAGCTTAAGGCAAACTAGGGCCTTTGGTTGATGAGGACAGTGTAGGTTCAGCAGTTGTAACAAATGCACTGCTCAGGGTGGGATGTTGATTAGGGTGGAGGGTGGCAACATATGCATAAGGGCAGAGGGCATATGGGGAATCTCTGTACTTTTAATTTTGCTATGAATCTAAAACTATTCTAAAAATTGAAAGTCTTTACAAAAGAACTGCAACAAACTTAATAAACTATACAAAGATTAAAAAGCAGAGACATTACTTTGCCAACAAACATCCATCTAGTCAAAACTATGGTTTTTCCAATAGTCATGTATGGACATAAAACTTGGATTATAAAGAAAGCTGAGCACTGAAGAATGCATGCTTTTGAACTCTGGTGTTGGAGAAGACTCTTGAAAGTCTCTTGGACTGCAAGGAGATCCAACCAGTCCATCCTAAAGGAAATCAGTCCTGAATACTCAAGGGAAGGACTGATGCTGAAGCTGAAACTCCAATACTTGCCACCTGATGCAAAGAACTAACTCATTGGAAAAGGCCCTGATGCTGGGAAAGATTGAAAGCAGGAGGAGAAGGGGATGACAGAGGATGAGATAGTTGGATGGCATCACCAACTCAATGGACATGAGTTTGAGTAAGCTTTGGAGGTTGGTGATGGACAGGAAGCCTGGTGTGCCGCAGTCCATGGGGTCGCAAAGAGTTGGACACTGAGCGACTGAACTGAACTGATACAAAGATATTTTAATGCTAGTATCAATACATCCTTCCCCAATCTAAACCTTAAAGTTCTTGATACATCACACACATACACAAACAAAAGCAAAGTAATTACAGAACAAGCTCCTTACGCACCTGTCCAGGCAATCACTGGCTCTGCATGAATGGTTGAGTCTGGGGGTCGCATGCTGGCTCTCAGCTCCACGTTGGTCCCCAGATGCTTACTCTTGGACCACCAGTAGTTATCACCAGGCAGTTAAAGCCATGCACTCCCTGAGAACTGAACTCTATGCTTTGCTTCTCCTTTATTTTTTTCTTAGTGTGTCATTTCCGTGGGTTTACCACTTTTCTCCTTTTCTTTCATTCCTGAGAAGAGCAAGTGTGACCCATTTATACATGTCTTTATTGTTGTTGTCTAAATATCATCAGCCCAACTAGTAATCACATACTCCATCTGTTACACAAAGCAAGTCGATCAAGCAGCAATGGATTGCATTCCAGTTACCCCAAAAATGTATGGCTGGGAAAATGAACAGTTGGGACTACTTAAAAGGCTTTTTAAAAGTATTTTTTTCTTTTTATAAAATAATAAATGTTCATGATAGAACTTGGCAACATATGTGAATAGCCCTAAAACCCTTTTGTTGGAGATGTCTGATGTTGCATTTGGTTGTGCGAATGGTGTCTGAACCTAGAGCATCTTCCTCTTTACATGGTGCCCACAGGAGAGAAATGCACAAAAGAAACAAGGCCAGGGAGGGCCTCCTTGCCACGAGGAGGGGTTCTGGATCTAAGTCTGATACTAGACTTGTGCTGGATCCCATAGAATGCTCCTTTTTCTGAAAATAGTTGGGCTTAAATGGCTTTGAACCAACACAGACTATAAGCTGCTTCATCTGGGGCCTCCAGTCCTGAGCTCAAGGGGAGTGAGAGCTGCCCTTACTGGAGCCAAGGGGAGGGAGGAGTCAGGTCAGGGGCCACTCGGGCCCTGGGCTCGCCCTGCTCTGGCGGGCAGTAGCCTTGGGCCCAACAGTCGGTGGGGACTGCATGGCCTCCCACCCCAGCCGCCAGCTGTTGTTTAGCTGCTCAGTCATGTCTGATTCTTTTGTGACCCCAGGGATTGCCACCTGCCGGGCTCCTCTGTCCACGGAATTCTCCAGGCAAGAATGCTGGAGTGGGTTGCCACTTCCTTCTCCGGGGGATCTTCCTGACCCAGGGATCCTGCACTGGCAGGCAGATTCTTTACCACTGAGCTGCCAGGGAAGCCCCAGCCACCTGTGCTGGCCCAGAAAACAAGGCCCCTAAGAGACCTGGGATCTGATGGGTACAGAGCCCTCTTGACCTCTTGGGGGTGATGACCGGAGAAAGGGGAGGGATGGGGAGAGAAGAGGAGAGGACGTTTTCCCCCAAGAGACCTTCACCTTTGACCCAACAACCCCACTCCAGGGACTGTAGCTAAGGAAATGATCAGGCGCATGTGAAAGCCTTGGCTCTAGGAATGGCCATTACAGTCTTTCCCGGCTGGAACCATAGAGGGTGCAGAAGAGGCGAAAAGGAAGGTTCCTGCTGTGCCAGAAACCCTTAAGAAAAAGCGGAAGAATTTCACAGAGCTTAAGATCAAGCGACTGAGAAAGAAATTTGCCCAAAAGATGCTTCGAAAGGCAAGGAGGAAGCTTATCGATGAAAAAGCTAAGCGTTACCACAAGGAATACAGGCAGATGTACAGAGCTGAAATTCGAATGGCTAGAATGGCACGAAAAGCCGGCAACTTCTATGTACCCGCGGAACCCAAATTGGCGTTTGTCCTCACGATCAGAGGTGTCAACGGTGTGAGCCCAAAGGTTCGGAAGGTGCTGNGAAAAAGCTAAGCGTTACCACAAGGAATACAGGCAGATGTACAGAACTGAAATTCGAATGGCTAGGATGGCACGAAAAGCCGGCAACTTCTATGTACCCGCGGAACCCAAATTGGCGTTTGTCCTCACGATCAGAGGTATCAACGGTGTGAGCCCAAAGGTTCGGAAGGTGCTGCAGCTCCTTCGCCTCCGGCAGATCTTCAACAGCACCTTTGTGAAGCTCAACAAGGCATCAATTAACATGCCGAGCATTGTGGAGCCATACATTGCCTGGGGGTACCCAAATCTGAAGTCTGTAAATGAATTGATCTACAAGCCTGGTTACGGCAAAATCAACAAAGAGTGAATTGCCCTGACAGACAATGCATTGATTGCCTGGTCTCTTGGGAAATGTGGACTCATCTGCATGGAGGATCTGATGCATGAGATCTATACCGTTGGAAAACGTTTCAGAGAAGCAAACAACTTCCTCTGGCCCTTTAAATTGTCTTCTCCACGAGGTGGAATGAAGAAAAAGACCACCCATTTTGTAGAAGGTGGAGATGCTGGCAACAGGGAAGACCAGATCAACAGGCTTATTAGAAGGATGAACTAATTCATCTGCATGGAGGATCTGATTCATGAGATCTATACCGTTGGAAAACGTTTCAAAGAAGCAAACAACCTCCTGTGGCCCTTTAAATTGTCTTCTCCACGAGGTGGAATGAAGAAAAAGACCACCCATTTTGTAGAAGGTGGAGATGCTGGCAACAGGGAAGACCAGATCAACAGGCTTATTAGAAGGATGAACTAAGGTATCTGCCAGGATTATTTTTGTAATCTGGTTAATAAACAATTGAAACAGACAATGGCCATTACAGCTTTACTCATGATATTTAAAGTAATTCAGATGTTAAGTGTTAAATAAATTATGGAAACTAAATTATGAGGCTCTTAAAGGCAGACTCTACATATCAAAGTTAGGGTCCCTGATCCTATCAAAGCCATTTTCAAGAACTTCAGCTTATAGCTCAAGAATACTTATTTTTCTAAATTTCACAGGATTAATCCATTTCCCCCACAAAGAAAACATCAGAAAAAAGACCAGTGAAATGCCTTTCACAGATCCAAAGAGCAGTGAAAAAGCCAAAAATAATACTGACATTTGGAGCTGGACAGGACTTTAGAGATCATTTGGTCCAATACTTCTCACTGTGCAGATGATATAAAATCGAGTTCCTGTTGAGGGACATGACTGACTTGAGATGGAGTCAGGATCAGGTTCCTTTTTGTGGGTGCCCCCTACCCTTGGGCGCCTTCTTGTGCCCCTCTGCGGCATTTACATTCTGGGAGGGATTTGGATCAGACCGTTCCTGTTGATGTAACCTCTGATTAAATTTGGCATTCAAATAGAGTTGCTCAATTTAGCAAATAGAAATAAGGACACCCAGTAAAATTCGAATATTAGATAAACAAAAGTTTTTTAGTATAAGTAAGTCCTCTGCATACTTTTGTTGTTTATCTGATATTCGAAGCTTACTGGGCGTCCTTATTTCTATTTGCTGAATTGAGCAACTCTATTTGAATGCCAAATTTAATCAGAGGTTACATCAACTGGAAAGGTCTGATCCAAATCCCTCCCAGAATGTAAATGCCTCAGAGGGACTCCTTCTTGGGTGGGGGGCACCCAAGAACAGGAATCTGATCCTGACTCCATCTCAAGTCAGTCATGTCCCCTCAACAGGGACTCAATTTTATATCATCTGCACAATATATAGTGGACTTCCCTTGAGGCTCAGCTAGTAAAGAATCCGTCTGCAATGTGGGAGACCTGAGTTCGATCCCTGGGTTGGGAAGATCCCCTGGAGAAGGGAAAGGCTACCCACTCCAGTATTCTGGCCTGGAGAATTCCATGGACTGTATAGACCATGGGTCCACAAAGAGTCAGACACGACTGAGCGACTTTCGCTTTCATGTTCACATATATACTAAAAATGGATTTGTTCATATATATATATATATATGTATATATATATAAACATATATGTCAGCTTCCCAGGTGGCACTAGTGGTAAAGAACCCAGCTGCCAGTGCAGCAGATGTAAGAGACATGGGTTCGATCCCTAGGTTGGGAAGAGCCCCTAGAAAAGGCATGGCAACCCACTCCAGCATTCTTGCCTGGAGAATCCCATGGACAGAAGAGCCTAGAGGGCTACAGTCCATAAGGTTGCAAAGAATCGGACATGAGTGAAACTACTTAGCACGCACACATATACATTTAGTATATATATGTATGCTCAAAATTGTCTCACTTTCAAATTTTACTGGCTACTTATTTTTAAAAACTGGATATGTTTTTATTTGCTAAATCTGGCAACTCCACAGGCAAAAAGAGATAGGAGTGAAAGGTTGTTAGCATAAGAAAGAATGAGCCATTTCAATTTCCTGGATTTTGCAGATGAAAAAACTGATGAACAAAGAGAAGCTGTGACTTTTTCAAGGTTCTGAAGCTGTCAGACCAAGTTCAGATCAGAAATCAGAGTGATGACTTCCAACCTGTGACTCTTTTAAGAATGAAATTCCAAGGAGATGGTCTCCTGTTCAGTCAATACCACGCCACATGTCTCCTAGGCTACAGCCTCGCAGAGAGGACTTTCCAGGTTGCCAACACAACTTGTCCAGCACAGCATGCTGGGAAGATCTTTTAGAATAGTGGTTCTCAGATGCCAGCCTGCATCAGAATCCCCAGGAGGCTTTCACAGATTGCTGGCTCCCACCTCCAGAGTTTCTGATGCTGGAGGTCTGGGGTGGCCCTAGACTTTGCAATTTCCAATATTTTTACAGGTGATGCTGATGCTGATGCTCTGGGAACCACAGTGGAGAATCACTTCTTATTCTACAGGAGTTCCTTGATTAAACAAGAAAAGACAAAATCCTTATGCTGGGTAATCGTGTATGTTAGTCATTTAAAATCTTATCTTGTGTGTTATGAATGACATTTTTTAGGGGCAAAACTGATTTAAAATGATTTGCTGAGCTGAGACCAGTACGACTGGACTAGAGCAATGAATTACATGATTATGAGACAAATTTAGCTGGCAAGGGGAAGAGGGAGTAGGGAACAATAATTTAGTTTCAGGAATGAGGAACCACGTGAACAATTTGAAAATGCACTGTAGTCAAAATGTTCTGTGACTATTTCATACCTTTTGTTTTTCCCCCCAAACTTAGCTATCCAATTAGGTGACTAATTGCAGCTGAATGAGACATTTTGTTGAGATCATTAGGGCCCAGATACAAAATTTTGAGGCCTTTGTTCAGTAACTTTTGTGGGAACTGAGCGCCCTATTTCCACTCATCCAAGCTGCAGATGGTTTCTTGTTGCCCCTTCCTCCTCCTCACCCACCACAAGGCCTTCTGGACTGTCCCCTGAACAACGACCTCATTGTCACACCTCTTTTGGCTGCTGAAAGAAACCATCGAACTGAAGTTTCCAGATCTCCCCTTCTCATCCCCGTCCTCCCCCAGTTGGCCCACCACAGCCCTGAGCTCCAAGGCTGAGAAGTCAAATCTATGGTCAGCATCTTCTCACCTTGTCTCTTTGCATTTTAGTAAGGCATATATGCCATGATTATTTGACCTTGTGCCAAATGACGTAGCTTAATTCTAAAATTACTAGAAGATGCTATTTTTAAAAATCATATTGTATTTTGGGGTGGGGGGGTTGCTGTGCTGGACCCTAGTCGAATGGGCCCTTCTCTAGTGGTAGGCTCAGGCTTAGTTGCCCCGGGTCATGTGGGATCTTAGTTTCCCAACCAGGGATCAAACCTGTGTCCTCTGCACTAGAAGGCAGATTCTTAGCCACTGGACTACCAGAGAAATCAGCCCCGCCCCACCCCACCCCAAATCATATTGTGTCTTGAAACTGAGGGGTCTGCTAGATACACTGTCATGGGAAGAGCAGTCTTTCTGGGAAGCTCAGTAGCCACGGTGGAATTTTATGGATGAAGTTTCACTGGAAACTGTCCATGGCAACAAATAAAGAGCAAAGGGGGAACAAGCCACACCAGCCAGTGGCTGAGCGGGAGAGTGGTATCCTCAGGGCTTACTGCTCCCAGAAGTACATCCCAGCTCACCTGAAGGAAGAGGCCCACGGTCCCTTGAAGCTGGGAGCTAAAAACAAAGGGAACTGGTTCCCTAAATTAACTGCAGCCCAACAGCTCTCCCAGGTAACAAGAATGGCACCTCTCCTTCGTGGAAATGGCAATAAAAGCACATTTCAGATTTCAGCTGGATATTAAGAAAACAGAAATATTTTAGAATGAACTCCTTCAGAGATAGATGTGTGGTAGGCAATTTATTCTAGGGTTCTGACTTCCTCTCTGCCTCTCAAATATCATACCTGTGACTCCCAGCAGGGAGCTTGGTGGAGGTCAGGGATAAAGGCTTGTGGTATAGCCTGATAAATAAGACCACAGTGAGAAACAGCATTGGTGTGCGGGATTACAGCAGTGAAATGTGAGGCAGGCGTGTCCCTCAGACTTTCTCGCTGCCATGTTGCCATGTTTCAGAGGCTTCAGGGAGCTGAGTGAATACAGTCTTGGGGAGAGGCTGGGCCAAGGCATGCTATTCAGAAAGCCACTATCAATCAGTGGTTAAATAGACCTGCAACTCAGCAGTAAGGCTGGGCAACCAGTCACATGGTAATGGGATTTTATTTTTCTCTGAGTTCAGAGGCTGAGGAATTTAAATAGCTTACCCAAGATGCAGCATCTCTAAGTGGCAGAGTCAGAACTGAACTGAGGTCTCTCTGCCCATCCCATCTGTGGTCCCTGCCTGCCCATTCTTGTGAAGGAAGAGTAGTTAAACACAGAAGGAAAAAACAAAAGAAGGGAGTTGATCCTTGTGTTCACAATTCATGAAAAGGATCAGAATACAGTCCTTCCAGTGGTAACTGGTCTGAGGATCCTGTGGATAGAGGAAGTGAATGAGAGAGCACTAGAGGGAGGAAACAGAGTGGCCTGGAGCACAGAGACACAGAGGGTAGGAAGGCAAAGGAAAGAAATGACGACTGAAAATCGTGGCAAATATGTATATACACACACGCGCGCTAGTGTGACAGGCAGTCTTCTAAGTGCTTTACTTGTAAAGGTATTAGCAGTTCATAATCCTATGAGAAAGGTGAGTGAGTGAAAGTTGCTCAGTCGTGTCTGACTCTTTGTGACCCCATGGACTATACAGTCCACGGAATTCTCCAGGCCAGAATACTGGAGTGAGTAGCCTTTTCCTTCTCCAGGAATGAGGTAGGTAGGTGGTCAGATATTAGATAGGTGGTCGACTATTAATATTTTTGTCATTTTACAAATGAGAAAACCAAAGCACAGACAAGGTAATTAGCTTGTCCAAGGTCAGATTGCTTAGCCACACTACCAGTTAATAGTAGAGCTTGTCTTTGAACCTATAGAGTTTGGGTCCCCCCTCTGTGCACCCACCTCTGTGTGACTCCAGCCCTCCCAGTGAGTAAGTCAACTCTGAGAATGCCATGGACATGGAAATACAGACCATCGCGAGCTCTAGGTGAAAGTGGGCCAGGTGGGACTGGTTGTCAAAGAGGAGCAGAGCAGCCTGAGCTCAGCTGATAGAGGAGCAGAGCGAGGCCTCCCGTAACCAAGGCTTGGAGCCAGTGTGTCTGAGTAGACATGTGGATTTGGACCCTGCTCTGGCCTCACGTGAGCTTGGTCTTGTTCGACAAATCGCATAGGATCTTTAGACTTGGATTCTTTAAGTGAGGGATCCAGTAGAACCCTCATAATATTAGGCAAGTAGTAATTAAACAATATTGCCTTGTTCCTACCCCTAGGGATGTTTAATGGTGTTTCACAGAAAGTGTCTTGGAATTGAGTGACTGGGGATCAAATTTTGGATCCCTCTCCAATCCAGGAAATTCTTCTCCCCAAGAGAGATTTTGAACATTCATTCTATTACCACCATGTGCAGAAAATGCTGGTCCTGCAGAAAGGAAGAGCCAGCAAAGAATACAGAGACCCAAATCATCCATATTAGACAATCATAGACGCACTACTTTGTTTATTAAAGGAGCAGGCAGCCAGCATCTCCTGGAAGGTACTGGTGGGTACAGTCTTTATAGAAACCATTTGATGAAGTTTAAGTGGAAGTCTACTCACATGTCATGGTGGGAAACTTACTACTGAGGGCTTAGCCTAAGGCATGAAATAGGCATCTCAATATAGCAGTTGAGCAGACATGCATACCAGTGTCTCAGACTGGCCCAATAGGACATGGTCTTGGCTGCACTGATTAAGGCCTAGCTCTTGTGAGAAAGAGCTACAGGATGGTATCAGGACTCATGGTTCCCTTCATAGTCCTTTTGTATGTAGCCACACCAAAATCTGTATATCAGTTCGTCTATAAGTTTGTGTTCTTCATAGAGTATGATGCTAGTCCCTTTGATGTCAAGCCTCAAGTTAAAGAAACCACCTGAAATGTTGAGTGTAGCTATCTGGACTTGGTGAACCCTATTACATGCACAATTCTGTGCTTGGAGTAGATAAAACAGGCAATTGGCACCCTTAAAAATTCTTTATTGGTAAGATTCACTTATACATATGTATAAGTACCTTAGGTATATATACCTATACATACCTTAGGTCTATTGTTGCTGCTGTTGTTGCTAAGTCGCTTCAGTCATGTCTGACTCTGTGCGACCCCATCGACGGCAGCCCATCAGCCTCCTCTGTCTACGGGATTCTCTAGGCAAGAGTACTGGAGTGTGTTGCCATTTTCTTCTCCAGCCTTAGGTCTATAGATTATTGTTTTTGACTTGATGGAGATTACAAAGGGAAATTGGACAGACAAACCATCCATAGTTGATCATACATCTGCATAATCATTAACAGCTTGCTAGGGTGATCAGAAAGGGAGATCCCACTGAAAACCTTCAAGGACATTCTGAGGATGAAGTGTGGGTGGAGGACTATGAACTAAGAAAGGAAGGATTCAGGTTTGGAGAATGGGATACAAATTCATTGAAGACACATATCCTGAATTCCAGCAGAGGAGGAGATATTGGGTTGGCTCAAAAGTTTCATTCTGGTTTTTCTGTAACATCTTATGGAAAACCCTGAATGAACTTTTGGGCCAACCTAATAGAATAAAACATGAACATAGTGTCAGCCGGGTAAGAAGAGGATGTCATTGGCCGAAATAGTTAGAACATGTGGTTGGGCCATGTGGTCAGGTGGTATATTGAGAAGATGCCTCCAGCAGGATCAGGAATAATCTGTCCCTCAAACAGAGCAGGAAGATGGGTTTCCTGCCAGGGCTATGACACACATTTCCTGGGTGAAAGGAGGATAAGTCAAACAAGGAGCAGGGAAGAACTCGCAGAGGTTTCTGCAGTAGAAAGGAGCAGCCGTCTTGGGGCAGATGGCGTGTCCCTAGCTGTGGGAAAGCCAAGTGCTGAGACCAGACGATGTCACAGAGAAAGAGCCAAGGGTATGTGGGCCGTGTGCTCCTTCTAGATGCTTCGAATGCGGGACACTGGGTTTTTACACTGGAGTACCAGCACCCAGCCAGCAAGCCAGATCATGAGAGCCAAGACAGACATACACGTAGATGAGGAAGAAAAGGCAAGACAATGCGGGATCAAATCCAGTGAGTGGTGCTCGGAGGATGAGGCCAAAGGAAGCCAGCAGGACAAGAGACAAGAGGAAGCATGCATGCATGACTTGCTTTTAAAGGAAGGGACAGGAAAATGGGTGAAGAAAAGAAAGCCGTTCTGCTTGACCTTTCAGTTCTCCAAAACCAGTGGGTCTCAAACTTGAACATGCATGAGATCACCTAGAGGACTTGTATTAACAAGTTGTATTACAACTGCGTTAAAACACAGATTCCTGGGCTCCAAACCCAGAATTTCCAATTTAGTAGACTGGGAATGGGACCTGAGAATTTGCATTTGTTCTTGCCTAGAGAATCCCAGGGATGGGGGAGCCTGGTGGGCTGCCGTCTATGGGGTCGCACAGAGTCAGACACAACTGAAGCAACTTAGCAGCAGCAGCAGCAGCCTTTTCCTAGATGACAGTGATGTTGCTGGTCTGAGGACCATGCTTTGAAGACCATGGATCTGAAACAGTGGTGAGGAAGAGTTTGGAGTTTCATTTTGCAAACTTGGTGCATCAGTGCCCTTCAGAAAAACCAGAATTAGACTTGGTTAGGGTCAGGAACAAGAAAAGCTTACACCAATGTGGTCCTGAGGAGGAAGATGCCAAGGATGTGAAGTCCCAAACTGACTCAATTAGCAGAAAGAGAAGGACAAGACTGGTTCTCTGCTCAGTCAGCCAGGGAGACCAGACAGACACAGAGGGTCTGCTTGTGCACTTGGAGTCAAGGAACATTTGAGAAAGGGTCTCTGAGACCAAAGATTTCTTCCCTTGCCTTGTCAATAGCTGTCTGAAATATTGGTGGTATGGTTCCATCTAAAGCAACAAGAAGACCTCTGGGCATTACCTTCTGAACTTGCAAAGAATTCAACCAGAGTAAAGTCTATAAATTTTGTCCAACTCCAATTCTGCCTTGCACTGGTGACCTCTGTCCTCCCCCAGCTCACAGTCTCCACTCAGGACCCGGCACTGTTACCATCTGAGCTCCTGAACCTGAGGGCCTTTGAGGCTGAAATTCCATCTACTCCTATTTATTTCGCCTCCCACACCTAAGGATCAGTGATTTACACATAATGCATTCTTATGAATCAGTTCGGTTCAGTTGCTCAGTCGAGTCTGACTCATTGTGACCCCGTGGACTGTAGCACGCCAGGCCTCCCTGTCCATCACCAGCTCCCAGATTTTACTCAAACTCATGTCCATTGAATTGGTGATGCCATCCAACCATCTCATCCTCTGTCGTCCCCTTTTCCTCTCACCTTCAATCTTTCCCAGCGTCAGGGCCTTCTCCAGTGAGTCAGTTCTTTGGATCAGGTGGCCAAAGTATTGGTGTTTCAGCTTTAGCATCATTCCTTCCAATGAATATTCAGGACTGATTTCCTTTGGGATGGACTGGTTGGATCTCCTTGCAGTTCACATTTCAAAAG
This sequence comes from Oreotragus oreotragus, assembly GCA_006410675.1. Lineage (NCBI taxonomy): Eukaryota > Metazoa > Chordata > Mammalia > Artiodactyla > Bovidae > Oreotragus > Oreotragus oreotragus. The sequence goes on from SJYX01005450.1 coordinate 14,608, forward strand.
CGTCAATTCTTCGGTGCTCAGTTTTCTTTATAGTACAACTCTCATATCCATATATGACTACTGGAAAAACCATAGCCTTGACTAGACAGATCTTTTTGGCAAAGTTCTCATAAACAGTTAACAGTTATTAAATATGAATAGGGCTTCCTTGTGCCTCAGATGGTAAAGAATCTGCCTGTCATGCAATAGACTTGGGTTTGATACCTGGATTGGGAAGATTAGAATGTTACCCACTCCAGTATTCTTGCCTGGATAATCCCATGGACAGAGGAGCTTAGCAGGCAACAGTCCATGGGGTCACAGAATTAGACACAACTGAGCAATTAAGCATGAGCAATATGAATAATTAATAGTTTTCAAATTAAATACACAGGGGATGCTTTCATAAGATGATCTGATTTTAAACTGTTATATATTTTTATTCTTACAGTGTTTTTTGGAAGCATAGTTGATTTACAGTGTTGTGTTATTTTCAGCTATAAGCAAAGTGATTCAGCTATACATATATATATATTATTTTTCAGGTTCTTTTCCATTATAGGTTATTACAAGGTATTGGGTATAGTTCCCTGTGCTATATAGTGGGTCCTTATTGTTTATCTATTTCATGTATAGTAGTGTGTATCTGTTAACCCCAAATTCCTAATTTATCCCTACCTCCCCCCACCTGTGGTAACCGTAAGGTTGTTTTCTGTCTGTGAGTCTGTTTCTGTTCTGTAAATAAGTTCTGAACTCTTTCTTTTAAGCACACATACCTGCAGCACAGTTTCATGTGTAGCAAGTTGGATCTGATGTTGCCATTGGCTTCTGGGCCCACTTCTGACAGTGAGAAGCTGGGGAGCCTTTGCGTCTCTCAGGTTATTTGATTCCCCGTCAGTCAGCTGGAGAAACCTACCTGGCTTATCTCATAGGATTGCACAAGAGGAGGCTCAAGTGAGATGGATGAGAAGTGCTTTGAAGCTTTTAGGAAAGGTACCAAGACAAGGTGCCTAATTAGATGTGGCTTCTCTCCATTGTTCCCTCTAGTGTAAATGCTTGGTTGTTGAACTCTGATCTAGTCACTGGATAACAAAAGCAAATGCGTAAGACAAAGACACTCCTACCCTGTCCTTCAGAAAGGAGATCAACTCACTTTGAAGCTCTTCAGGGAAACAGTCTGTATGCAAATTGAGAGCAGGTTGCAGATCCCTTGATACCTGATGATAAATTTAATAGACCCTCATCAAAGGAGGGGCAGAGGTCATGCAACATTAAGTCGTCACCCAAAAGTAGCACTTGCTGTGAGGATCTTTTTGGAACAAAGCAAATGATGGTTAACTCTCAAGAGGTTTAACGTGCCACTCTAGCTAAGCAACATCTTTCTCGTGTTACAGCTGTGCAGCTTGATTTTTCAGACCAACGTATAGGACCTTATATTCAGTTCAGTTCAGTTCAGTCATGTCCAACTCTTTGCGACCCCGTGAACTGTAGTACACCAGGCTTTCCTGTCCATCACCAACTCCTTGAGTTTACTCAAACTCATGTCCATTGAATTGGTGATGCCATCCAACCATCTCATCCTCTGTTGTCCCCTCCTCCTCCCACCTTCAATCTTTCCCAGCATCAGGGTCTTTTCCAATGAGTCAGTTCTTCACCTCAGCTGGCCAAAGTATTGGAGTTTCAGCTTCAGCATCAGTCCTTCCAATGAATGTTCAGGACTGATTTCCTTTAGGATGGGCTGGTTGAATCTCCTTGCTTAATTTTATCCAATTTTGCCCTTTGGAAAATATAAACAAATATGGGCTCAGTGCAAGGATAGCTAAATTTCATGGTGACAGTTTGGGGAGCAGAGCGGGCTGAAGCAAAAGCCCTGAGGAATGTCTTTGGAATTCTTTCTCCAGGTAGGGATGGTGCAGATGCTTTTGCATGGATGCTCTTAGATGTTCAGTGTCCAATACTTTATAGCAACCCAGATCCATCACCAACTGTGTAATCCTATTTCCCAGCCCAGAATCCCTATTAAGGTAGAAAATGAGGTTAGGGTTTCCATGAAGGTCCTATGGTCATTCCTTCCTTTACACTCAGTGCCCACAAACCATCTCTTTCATCATCTGAATTGACATCAAACAACCTGTTTCCAGTCTTCCGGCACCTCGTCCCTCCTTGCACATCCTCAGAAGTTACGGCTGTGGCCAATCCATCTCCTTCATGAGTCCTTTGATTTCCTCAGGAGGCAGCCCACCTAGGCTGGGAGGCTTGAGGTGCTTGGCCCAGTTCATCACTTTCCAGATATGCTCTTCACTCATCTCTGACCGCCTGGCCTCACACATGTTTGTTCTGCCCTTTGCAGTCCGAGGCTTGTTCTCTTCGATGGAGAAAGCTGAAGTGCATGGGGAAGGATTAAGAGTCTATTTGCTCAACGTCACTCCTGGCACATCATTTTTAGTTTCAGACAGCTTAGGGAAACAATTCTGCAGTATCCCTCCCTGATACTTGTTTTCTGCAGGGAAACCAGAATTATGTCAAACTCTCAGAAAACCTGTGACGTTGATGAAGGTTATCTGTAGCCGCCCTTCATCGTCTGTATTAGCTCCCACTTCCCCCACACTGGGGCCACTCCATCTGGTTCCTAGGCTCTGTGGGTTTTCTGTCCTACCTTTGGGGATCCTGCCTGGCACACACTCAAGCTAAAATAACAGAAGGGTCTTCGGTAACAGAGCTAGAGGTGATGTAGGAAACTGACATTCTCTTTAGCATTATAATGTCCAGGAAATAAATTGGCAGGGGGCTGACCTTGGCAGAATGGAGATCTGACTGCTCACCTGCATCTCTCCCTGAGGTTAGATCATGATGTGAGCCTGTCACCTCTCCCCTCCCCTCTTCTTCTCTCCCCACTGCTGGACTCCGCTTGGTAGTGATTATGGATGAAACTGAATGATTGACCGCTGACACTGGCAACCTAGCCCAAGAGGACATGGGGCTGCAGAGTGGACTGCGGATGGATGGGGACTATGGGAGGAACAAAGGAATTAACAATGACTCAGAGGCTAAGGGAAATGAGGTACAAGAGAACCAAGGAGGATTCCAGGACCAGATGTTTCTCTGCTCCCGACAAGGGGGTGGCCATTTGGGGACTCTGAGAGTCTAGAGAAAAGACTGAGTTGATTGAACAGTCTGGCAGGTCAGTTGAAGAGAAGGGATACTCCACTCCCTATATTCCACTGTTCGGGGAAGGCTGTGGAAATGAAATGAGAAATGAAGGACTGCTCATACATACATCCTTCTAGGATCTTGAGTATGCTTGACTGGCTCAGAATAGGGTTCCTTGCTGATGGGTGCCTCATCCTCACTCCCCACATTGCTCTGCAACAGGTAGCATAGAGCTAGCAGCACACCTGGGTTGTATTCTTGCCCTGGCAGGCTGTCAAGTCATTTTTACTAAGGCGCCAACTGACTAGTAAGGTGGTATCTGTGAGAATGAATTGCATTTTGTAATATTAAGTTCACAAGTATGAACCCTGTGCTGTACACACTGCACTGTGGTTGGTACCAGGGCTATAACATTGAATAAGACAGTACCTGTCTTCATGGGTCTCATATTTAGTTGGGAGTCAGATATTGAACACTTGATTACAAGAATGATGAGAGTAAGATGTACTATAGAAGAGAAGCCCTGGGCACTTAGCCTTTTCAGGGGGACTTTCCCTAACCCTGAGGAGCCAGGAAGACTTCCTTCATGAAGTGACCTTTCATTTGAGTTCTGAAAATGGGTAGGACTGGGTAAGTGCAGAGAGGCAAGGAAGTAGAATGTTCTAGAAAGAAATGAGTGTGTATATGATTACTCTGAGGTAGGGGGAACAGGCTTCCCAGATGGCTCATCTGCCTGCAATGCAGGATACCTGGGTTCAGTCCCTGGGTTGGGAAGATCTCCTGGAGAAGGGAAAGGCTACCCACTCCAGTATTCTGGNTTCTAGAAAGAAATGAGTGTGTATATGATTACTCTGAGGTAGGGGGAACAGGCTTCCCAGATGGCTCATCTGCCTGCAATGCAGGATACCTGGGTTCAGTCCCTGGGTTGGGAAGATCTCCTGGAGAAGGGAAAGGCTACCCACTCCAGTATTCTGGCCTGGAGAATTCCACGGACAGAGCCGCCTGGCAGGCTATAGCTCATGGAGTCGCAAAAGAGTTGGACACAGCTTAGCGATTATACAGCTATACAACAAAGGGGGAAACAGAAGTTTCCATGAGTGGAATGCAGGGACTCCATGGGGAGTCTGGGGAGGTGGGCAGGAGCCAGGTCACATAGGACTTTGCAGACCATTTCAACGCTTGAGGATTTTATTGGAAGAGCAATGAGAAGCCAATTAAAGGCTTTAAATGGAGGAGTGAAATAATTAGATTTGCATTTTAAAAATGCAAATGGATAAAGTAGGGGAAATAGACTGAAAAGGGTCAAGAGAACATGTGGTGAGGTCAGCTTGGCGTCTATTATTAAACAGTATAGATAAGAAATGGGGACATATTGAAAAGGTGGTGGCAGTGGTGATGAAGAGAAGTAAATCTATTTGAAAGCCATTTAGAAGGTTAAATATCCAGACGTGGGGGTTAACTGGATAAGGTTTAAATGAGCTATCCAAAATAGCATGGAGAAACACCCTTTGCTGATGTAGAGTGATGGAGGGACACAAGTATGGGAAGAAATCAGGGCTAGGTTTTAGATATGTTGCATTGGGGAGATGTTGGGATAAAACCATGCATCTCATGTGACAGTCTGGAACAGCTATCAGGACCCGTGGGCAAATGCCACCCAGAAATAAGCCTTCAACTACAGATCATTTATACAGTGATCCTGCCTAATCTGGGATTACTGAGGTGTGTGTCTGAAGACAATAAGGGAATGACTGAGGAAATTTACAAAATGACTTCATTAAACTGTATCAAAGCAAAACCGCAGCATACTGCTTAAAAATCCATTTTGCTGTGTCTTTCTTTTTTTCTTTTTTTGAGGTAAAATTCACATAACAGTCACCATTTTAGCCATTTTAAAATGTACAGTACTGTGATTTCCAGTATAATCACAGTGTTGTGATTGTCATTCAGCCATCCCCACTATCTAATTCTAGAACATTTCATAATGTTCCCCTAAAAAACCCTCTGCCCTTTAGGTACTCACTTCCTGTTTCCTCTTACCCATTTTATTTGCAGGCTTCATCATTTTTGTTGTTGTCGTTGAACACTAGACATCTTGAACGCCAGCTCTAGAAATCAGATTCTCCTCCTTCCACAGGGTTTCTTGTTGATGCTTGTGGTTACTGTTTGTTTTTAGTTTTGTGACTTTTTCTGAACCAATTAAAAAAAAAAATCTGTTCTTTGTCTTGTGTGGCCACTGAAGTCTGTTTGATTTGCTTAATTGTCAGCTAGCTTCCCAAATGGCACTAGTGGTAAAGAACCCACCTGCCAGTGATCCCTGGGTTGGGAAGATCCCCTGGAGAAGGAAATGGCAACCCACTCCAGTGTTTTGGCCTAGAGAATCCCATGGACCGAGAAGCCTGGTAGGCTACAGTCTATAGGGTCACGAAGAGTCAGACACAACTGAAATGACTTAGCACAATGACTCAACAGATTTCTTAAAATGCCCAGAACTAAACACAAAAAAATATCCAGGTCTGTGCAGACGTGTGTGCATGTGTGTGTTGGGGCATGCCCCCCACTGTACACTGGGCAGGTTACAACTCTGCCTTAGCCTTCACTTCCTGCTTCTGCAGAACATGCAGATCAACCAGAGGTGAAAGCTTAAAGCCCTCTCTGGTCTTTTCAAAGCATATGCCCTACCCTGGGCATGTGTGTGGCCTTCTAGATCCCTAGGAATATGGGTTTTTCAAAACCCTTATTCCTAAAGAATCTCACTGTCCGTCCTTTCTTCCCAAGCTCTTGGGTATGTATACCATGTGCCAATTGTTATCCCTTCCTCTGGCAGCAGTGGCTAATACATTTGCCTCTAAGTATTTCTGACAAATGTCCCTGCAGGCAGCTGCCTCTCTACTCTGTGAGAGTTCCAGTCTAAGTAAAATATAAACAAGAGGGAGCCACCATTCAGATCAAACTAAATATCCATAATTATTTGGGCACTTGGGTCTCCTCTATATCCATCAGCACCAGGAGCCCACACCAGCAATGTAGGCTCCATCTTTAAGACTGCAGGCAATCCAGGGAGGTGGGGATGGAGCCAGGATAAGCTACAATGTCACAAAGATTTCCTACCAAGATTCAGCCACCTTTTTCTTGTTTAAGCATTCATCTGGCTGCTATAAACCTTTGACTCATCTCTAGAGTCCCAATAAGATTTGATATTATTCACTGTTTTTATGGAGGGATGGTCTCTTGGAGTTTCCTACTACACCATTTCATGGGCATCTTAACAGTCCTTGCCTAAAAGAATGACAGGCTTTGAGTGCTGGCAGAGTTTGTGATGGTTGATGAGAAACACAAGAGGCAGAGAAGCTAAACATTGTCATGAGCTTGTTTAGGACTGGCAGTGTCCATGGAGTGTGACCAGGGCACAGGGGAGGAGCAGAGTCACTGAATACACACATAATGGATGGGGTAAAGAAGATAAGCACGGAAAGATCCAACTTTGGTCAAATGTTTCCTCTTACTTCTCCCTCATATCATCTACCTTAATAAATGGTAATTGTTAAATATTATGCAGCTTGGTCTAGCTAAGCACTGCTTAGGAGACCAGAGAAAGAGGAAAGTACATCTGGGCTCAGAGGACATGTTTAATTCTGCTGATGAGATGTCATTCACTTGCCTTGAACAGCTCGGGAACTGATATGGGGAGTTGGGGGGCAGTGGACAAATGTTGCTGTGACGTGATTAGGATTTGTAGGGACTTCTTTGGGATTTGAAAGGACTCAACCTGTGCACTCCAATTTGGGAGCCACCAGCTACATTTCTGGAGAAGGCAATGGCACCACACGCCAGTACTCTTGCCTGGAAAATCCCATGGATGGAGGAGCCTGGTGGGCTGCAGTCTATGGGGTTGCTAAGAGTCGGACAAGACTGAGCGACTTCCCTTTCACTTTTCACTTTCATGCATTGGAGAAGGAAATAGCAACCCACTCCAGAGTTCTTGCCTGGAGAATCCCAGGGACGGGGGAGCCTGGTGGGCTGCTGTCTATGGGGTCGCACAGAGTTGGACATAACTGAAGCAACGCAGCAGCAGCAGCAGCAGCTACATGTCGCTTTTTAAATTTTGATTAGGTAAAATGAGATAAAATTTAAAGTTCAGTTTCTCAGTCCCCCAGTCACATTTCAGATGTTTAAGTGCTACTTGTGGTTAGTGGTTACTATAATCAATGTACAGCATGGCTACCATTGCAGGAAGTCCTATTGGATAGGGCTGGGCTGGGGTGTGGAAAATGTACTCAGAATGTAATTTCCTCCTTTTGAGAAACTTAAAATTCCTTGAACAAAATCATATACTGCTGGGATGAGCAATATAAGGCTAACATTCAGTTTATGTGCCATCAGGTCAAGATTTATATCTTTATGTCTTTGTCACATGATCTCCTTAAAGGTCTCCTCACAATTTGCCTGAGAGATGGAGGTGTCACCCGGGGAAGAACTTCTTCTGAGGGTAAAGGTCGCGCACAAAACTGGCTCAATAACAGTGGCTCACTGTCAAAGAGCAGAGGTGATTCTGGGTTTTCCAAAAGTCTGTCTCTCAGATTTGTCCTCCTAAGTCTCACAAATTCACAACCAAGCTTAGAGAGAAAGGCTCGTATGGTTAAAATGGAGACAGTCTTCCCACTCACATCTCTGGGAAACATGGCCACGATAAGGACTAACATCTTGACATTACTGAGTCTTCCAATCACTCTGTCTCTATCTCCGCCTCTCCATTTTGTTGTTCAGTCACTCCGTCGTGTCCCACTCTTTGTGACCCCATAGACTGTAGCCCACCAGGCTTCTCTGTCCATAGGGTTCTCCAAGCAAGAATACTGGAGTGGGTTGCCGTTTCCTTCTCCAGGGACCGGTCCATTTATTTAGCAGTATTTTGTAGTTTTTAGTGTAAAGGTCATGTGCATCCTTTTTCAAGCTTATTCCTAAGTATTTTATGCTTTTTGATGATAGAAATAGTAGTTTTTAGCCATTTTATTCTCCATATTGTTTGTAGCTACTATAGAGAAATACAACTGAATTTTCATATTGATCATGTATTGTGCAACCTTGCTAAATTAACTTTTACTATTTCCCATAGGTTTGAAGTCTTTGGATTCTCCATCTACCCAGTCATACATGTTGATTGAAAAATGATTGCTTCTGGTTGTGTCTTGGCTACTGAAATGGGGAGTTACTGTTTCTATCAGGGCATTCTTGGAAATGGAGACTCTCTACCCTGTTTGCACCTAGTTCTTTTTTATTTATCACATCTTGAAAATATTTTTCCTATCAGTAGATGTAACTTCCTTTCATTCCTTTTTGTAAAGTTACATGTTTCTCCCTTAGGTCGATGTGTCCTAGTTTATTTATCCAGCTTTTTGAATGGACTTGGGTTGTTTTCCATCTTTTACTCTCACAAACTAGGCTGCAGTGAGCCACTCTTTCATATGTGTGTAAGATTAACTCTAGATGAATTCCTGAAAGTGGAATTATTAGGGCAAAGCATATATGCATATGTAATACTGGCAGATTTTGCCTCATTTTCTTCCGTAGGTTTATACCACTTTGCCCTCCCTCAGCCAAATGGGAGTAATTTTTCCCAAAGCTTTGCCAACAGGGGTTGTCCAGTATTTAGGTGTTTTCCACAGTGATAGGTGAGAAATGGTGTCTTGGGCTCCAGAGTCACATGGAATCCGAGTGGACAGCTGTGGATGAATGGGTGTCCTTTCGTGGGTCTCCAGTACTTCCTGAGCTGAGGGTGGATATCATGCCTGACTTTGGGTCACCGAGAGAAGGAAAAAGCATCTACCCCAAACTGACCCGTTCCCACACTCACATTTGTATTTGTGTGTGACTTAAATATTTAACTTCTATGCAGAGTCCATCATGAGAAACGTTGGACTGGAAGAAACACAAGCTGGAATCAAGATTGCTGGGAGAAATATCAATCATGGAGATGGTGATGAACAGGGAGACCGGGCCTGCTGCTGTTCATGGGGTCGCAAAGAGTCGGACACGACTAAGCTGAACTAAATAGAACCAGCTGAAAATCTCCTTTGGACCCCAAAGAACGAAGGAACATTCCTGTTATTGCCTAAAGGAGAGGGGATTGAGAGGTAAAGCAGGTTAGGACCGACATCAGCCAGAAGCACAGTGAACCGTCTCTGAAAACCCAGGAGCTCGTGAGGCTTCAGGCAGCGCCTCGGCCTGGCGGCCTCCCCACCGGAAGCTGGACGGCGGGACTTGCGGGCGGCGGGGAGGGAAGACACACGTTTCCCACAGCTTCCTTTCAACTTGACATTATTTTCCGGCTCTGCTGGGGTTGCAAGTCCAGAAACCCTGAGAGAATTTCCTCAAATCTCTGCAGTGCCCCTCAGCCAGACGTCTCCCGGAAAGCGCTGGCGGGCGCTTTGTAAGTCGCTTCCCCGGAAGAATCTCCCTCAGGTTTCTGCCCGAGGCCCTGGCCGCTCCCGCTGGAAACACACGCCCGGGGCTCCCGGGCTCCCGGCGCTGCTTCTCACACGTGGTCTGTAGAGTTGTTCGGAGAGAGGCACGGTGTCCGAGCTTCTCGGCGGCGTGAAGGCGCGGGATTAGCCTGGGCGGCATTTTGAAAGCCTCTTCAGGAGGCCATCGAGATGTCAGTTATTTCTCTGAACTTTCTGCCCATTGTTTCCCCACCCGGAGCTTACCCCTGAGGCCACCGCTGCCTCCGCGGCCTGTGTTCACTGCTGCTTCCTTGCCATTGCTGGTGCTGCGCCCTGCCCCTAGTTTATTCCTCTTTTCTGACTGTCTAATTTCTATGCCTTTTTCAAGTTCAAGGTCAGCTTGCATCTCCTGAACAAACCTTCCCCTGAAAGTGAAAGTCGCTCAGTCCTGTCGACTCCAGGCCAGAATACTGGAGTGGGTAGCCTTTCCCTTCTCCAGGGGCTCTTCCTAACCCAGGGATTGAANTCAAGTTCAAGGTCAGCTTGCATCTCCTGAACAAACCTTCCCCTGAAAGTGAAAGTCGCTCAGTCCTGTCGACTCCAGGCCAGAATACTGGAGTGGGTAGCCTTTCCCTTCTCCAGGGGCTCTTCCTAACCCAGGGATTGAACCCAGCTCTCCCGCATTGCGGGCAGATTCTTTACCAGCTGATTCACCAGGGAAGCCCAAGAATACTAGAGTAGGTAGCCTATCCCTTCTCCAGCAGATCTTCCGGACCCAAGAACCGAACTAGGATCTCCTGCATTGCAGGCGGATTCTGTCCCAGTGAGCTATCAGGGAAGCCATCTCCTGAACAAAAGCTTCCCCTGAACTCTAGCCTCAGATCACCTCTCCCTCTTTCAAATTCTAGCGCTTTTGTTGAGACCTTACTTGTCACTTGTCCCCTACTGCCTTGTGACCTTATCTTTCTGCTATGTCAAACTGTTTGGCTTTTCTACTGATTTCCAAGTGCCTGCAGTGTGAAACCATGAGCAAAGATCACTTTATTTTCACTCCTCTGTCTAGCATTTACTATGTACCATAGCAAGTGTCCAGGAAACACCTGTGGGATGAACAAGCAACTAACTCCAGCTCTTTTCATGTTATGGCAGCCGTTTTACTAAACACAGATCACTGTCATGTGTTTTGACTCCAAGCAAGTCTTTTATGCTTTTTCTCATCCTGCTGCTTCAGAACATCCCTGATTCACTCATATTCAAGCAGCATTTGGAGCCCATTTGTTCTTTTTTTTTTTTTTACTAACCGTCTCCTTTTTGTCAATGGCAGCTCTAGGACAGCACCATTTTCCCTGCACTCAGCCCCTATGGTCCACACTTGCCTTGCTTCTGCTCTCAGATACCCAGGTTCCAGGATCAGTTCTTTGCCTGCGGAGTTTCTGAATGGCGTGAAGTCAAGGAAAGTGAAGTGGGACAGGGTATCCACTTCAGACTTTGGCTTCCCCATAGAGCAGCAACAACAGTGACCAGCACTCATGCGGTTTCTTGTGGTTCACAAAGATTTTGCATATTAGTAACTTCATGTGACCGCCATAACCACACTGTGACGTACATCCAGAAACATTTTGTGTGGGAGGAAGTGGGGCGATCTCTAGGCCGGGTAGTAGATTCCTTCCTTTGCTGTGAGGAATATCACAACAGGCCCCTGTGTGCCTGGAGAAGAATTAAATCTAAATGTAATAGGATGGCTGACAGCCTAATAAATGTGTTCCTCATTTGTCCTTAAGGAAATCCAGAGAATGTTCTATAATAAAATCTATCCAAGGGAAAATAACTTTTATCACTAATGCCTTCTTGAGGTCCTGAATAACTTAACCTAAGGCATAAGCACCTGCACTTGGAGGGGGCTGTGGTGCTGCTAGGAAGGTGGGTGGGGAACAAAGGCTGCATAGAAAATAAATGCTAATTTAGAAACATATAGAGGAAAGTATAAATTTAAGAGGTTCTCCTGTAACTTTTGATAGTTTAATGTTTTTGTTTCCTGCCTTTCTCTTTGCATATAAATAGTATATTAATATTACACATAAATTTATAATCATATTTTTACAGCCTGCTCTTTTTTTTTCTTGATTCATTATGAATATTATTCTACACTGTTAAAAAATTATTTCAAAATACCACATATATTGGCTGGAACAGTATTCCAGAATGAAGCATATCATAATTTATTTAACAATTTTCCAATTGTGTGATATTTATGCTGTTGCCGATGTTTCTCTGTTACAGATAAAACTGCAATTATCCTTATGCTTAAATCTTTGCCGTATCTCTAATCATTTTCTTTGAATAGATCTAGATCTCTAGAAGTGAAAAATCTAGGTCAAAGCTTAACAACATTTGAAGGTTCTTGGTACACACGCAGTCAAAACCTCTTGAAAGAACTGTCTACATTTGATGTATCCATCCTTGTGTTATTTTCCTCTTGGCTCACTGAAATCTGGCTTTTGCCCCATCAGCCTCTCTGAAATGGCTCTGGTATAGTTCACCGGTGACTTCTTACTTGATATGCCTGTTTTCCAGTCTCATCTTCTTTTGATTCTTCTATAGCATTTTTACTGGCAGTCACTCTCTCTTCCTCAAACTGTGCTTTCTGCATCTTTGTCTTTCTGGTTTCTCCATCACATCTTTCTAGGCTCAGGCGTGATTTTTGCTATAACAGAAAACCCTACTAACAGAATCTGAAATAAATAAGCACACAAAAAAGATGAAGTGCAACTGCTGAAACCGGCTTAGTAGCTCAAAGATGCTAGGACCAACATCCCTGAGATTCCCTTGCCCTTCTTCTCATGCTTGTTGCCTCAAGATCACACGGCAACTGCTGTAGAACCAGGCATCACATCTACATTCAGGACAGGAAGAATGTGGCAACTTTTGTCTCTTTGCAACCCTTTAATTCAGGAAGGGGGTTCTCTTTAACAGACTAGTTGCTATGTTTCATTAGCCAGAACTGGGACACATATTGGTCCTTAAATCAATCATGATTCATCCTCTGGAGATCTAGGAAAGGATTAAGCTCCTAAGATCAAGAGATCTCAACCTCCTATCTGAACAAATTAGTGTTGTCTTAGTAGGAAAAATGGGGACAGAAAGGCGGAGAATGGCTTAGCATAGTCAATAGGGAGAGTTGCTGCATTGGTGATTTAGAGTTTCTCCTCGACCCTCTGTCCATTTGACTTGTTTTCTGGGAACCTGAAACTCAGATACAGACTCTTTCCTACCCACATTGTGATGACAAGTTCAAATCCTGTCTCTCCAATCCAGAGTCCAGCTACCCTCCTGGTTTTTCTCCTAAGATCCCTTAGGCCATAGTGTTCCCTGCAGGTGCATTCAGAACCCACCATCAGAAACTTATATCGCCCTCTGACTTCTCCCAAACTTGCCCAACATTAAATAGTCCAAGAGCTTTCAAATCTGTTTTAATGTCTGAGCTTTAAATGAACTTCACATGCTTGCCTTATAGTCTTCCTCTGCCTGCAGAGTGGGTGGGAGTGGGGACTAAGTTCCTTTGAGAATCTTCAGGACACTGAGGAATTCTTTATCTTAGTGTCTTAGCTTGGGATCCCCAAAGCAGATTCCAAGACAAAAACTTATGTCAATACTTTATTAGGAGGGGCTTCCCAGGTCGCACTAGTGGTAAAATATCTACCTGCCAATACAGGAGACTCAAGAGACTGGAATTTGATCCCTAAGTGGGGAGGATCCCTTGAAGAAGGAAGTGGCAACCTACTCCAGTATTCTTGCCTGGAAAATTCCATGGACAGAGGAGCCTGGCAGGCTACCATCCATGGGGCTGCATCGAGTCAGACATGACCGAGCAAATGAGCACATTTTATTAGGAAATGCAGTCCTGCCTAGGAAGCTGGAGTTGGGAGAAAAGAGAGCAGGGCAGAGAGGGAAGGAGAGAAAATAAACAGACATCTTCAGGACCCAGCTGCCACTTGTGTTCAAGTACAACTGATGGCTTAATCTTGTCTCTTCTGAAAGGCCACATGACCTGCTGCGTCTCGAATGATCTGTCTTGGGGAGAAAGTGAAGAGAATTTATCTGCTGCTTCCCAGAACCCACTGGAGAAAATTTCACCCTAGCGCCTTAACTCCCCTGTCCATTATACGCAAGGGCACCTACTGGGTCCTGTGGCGTCGCACACATCAGAGGAAACAGGCGAGCCTCGGGGCAGGAGGCAAGTGAGGTGCGCACAGCGTGAATGGGGGGCGAGGAGCTCTTGGAGTCCCTGAGCAAGGACAGCCCCTGTTGTGGCCCAAATAAGATGAGACCACGAGGGCCTGAGGTGGTGGCTGAGGAGAGTGTGGTAAGTGGATGAGCACTCCCACTTTACAGATGAGAAAGTTATAACTCAGCGAGGGGAGAAGACTTGCCCGATGTATACGGCCAGTGAGTGGCAGCAGCTGCACACCAGACTCTCAAGCTGGTGCTCTTTTACCATGCCCTGGCTCACTGAATGATTTGCGGGCTCCTCTTCCTCTTGATTCAGGAAAGTGTAATCAAAGCTCTGATCCTTCTGAACTGAATTTCCCAAGTGACTCTGGCACCAACTCCATCCATCACAGACCGTGTGCACATCGTAATTGGAACTTTTTTTTTTTTGGTCAGCCAGTTGTCTTTAGAGTTCAGAGAAAGCAACCCTATAAAAGCTAAGTGGAAGTCTATTATGATCAGCCACATCTGTCCATATCAGGCAGGGGTTTTGCTCATCTTAGCCAAAATTGAATAGCAGCTGTCTTTATTTAATAAAATCCTGAGAATAATTGTAAACCGAGACTGGTGTACTAAAACTTAGAAGAGTGCTTTATAGCTTCATATGTCTTTTAATATTGCAAAGTGCCTCCTGTCCCTCTCTGTAATCGACAGGTTACAAATCAGGCATAACTATAATATAATCATAAATAGATTTTCTTCCAGAACACAAAAACAAACTGAGGAGCAGGTATTAATCATTCAGAAACCCACAGTGTGCTTTTTGCAACATCGTCCAGCAGTTTTCCAACTCTCAGTGGACACTGACTGACTGTCCTGCCTTCAGCTCAATGTCCACACTGTCTACCTGGAGATAGCCTCCGGTTCCACATGTTAAGGGCTTGGTGCCACAAAACTGCACCCCTTCAGATGCCAATCACAAGTCTAGGTTGTTGCCTGTGCTTATGACAGGACTGCTATAGATCAGAAGCGCCCATGACTCCCTCATCAGGTTTGATTTCTTTGCTAGAGCTAGAGTGGCTCGTAGAATTTAGAGAAACATTCACTTACATTTACTAGTTTATTAAGGGAAATGGCAACCCACTGCAGTACTCTTGCCTTGAAAATCCCATGGACAGAGGAGCTTGGGGCAGGCTACTATCCCTGGGATCGCAAAGAGTCGGGCTTGACTGAGCGACTTCACTTCACTTCACTAGTGGCTCAGCAGTAAAGAATTCACCTGCCAACGCAGGAGATGTGGGTTCCATCCCTGGGTTAGGAAGATCCCCTGGAGGAGGAAATGGCAACCCACTCCAGTATTCTTGCCTGGAGAATCCNGGCTTGACTGAGCGACTTCACTTCACTTCACTAGTGGCTCAGCAGTAAAGAATTCACCTGCCAACGCAGGAGATGTGGGTTCCATCCCTGGGTTAGGAAGATCCCCTGGAGGAGGAAATGGCAACCCACTCCAGTATTCTTGCCTGGAGAATCCCATGGACAGAGGAGACTGGTAGGCTACAGCCCATGGGGTCACAAAGAATCGGGCATGACTGGGCAACTGAACAACTAGTTTCTTAGAAAGGACACAGAGGAACAGCCAGATGAAGAGGTATACAGGGCGAGGCCGGGAGGGCTCCCGAGCTCAGGAATGTCTGTCCCATAGAACTGGGGTGTGCCACCCTCCTGGCATGTGGGAGTGGTCACCTAACGAGCAGCTCATCTAATCTCATCATTCGGGAGTTTCTTTTTAGTTGGGAGATAATTGTTTTACAATGTTCTGTTGGGTTCTACGAGTTTTTATAGAGCTTAATTTATAGCTAGTACCCCTGTCCATACCCAGAGGCTGTGGCTGGGCCTAAAAGTTCCGGTGCTCTAATCACTTTTCTGGTGACCATCCCCATCCTGAGGTTATGCAGTGGCTTCACCTTAACTCCCCTCATTAGCATAAACTCAGGTGTGATGAAAGGGGTTCCTTCTGAAGAGCAAAAGACACTCCTGTCACTCAGGAAATTCCTAGGGTTTGAGGAGCTTCTTGCCTGGAATGAGGGACAAAGATCAACCATTTCCTATTACCACACAATAAATGAGTCACATTTTTAGTTTACAGAGAAGGACGGTAGTTTACTACCTCTTTTGAAACCCTGGGCCTTCCTGAGAACTGTTTCGCTGTTGTCCACGTCTTTTCAGGCTGCTGTAACAATCCCAGCGACTGGGTGGCTTACAGACAGCAGAAATGTTTACCTCACATCCTGGAGGTCAGCAAGTCCAAGATCAAGGCGCTGGCAGAGTAAGTGTCTGGTGGGAGATGCTTCCTGACTTATAGATGTTTTCTCCTCACTGTGTCCGCACGGGGTGGAATGAATGAAGGGGCTCTCTGGGCATTCTTTTATAAGGGCATGAATCCCACTCCCGAGAGCACCACCCTCATGACCGCATCACCTCCCACAGCCCCCCACCTCCCAATACCATCACTTTGGGAGATTAGGCTTCAGTTTACGAATTTGGGGTGGAGGGGTACACAAACATTCAGTCTATAGCAACTGTGAAATGATTTCTTGGGGTTGAATGCCTCCTAGGAAATGGTGCTGAAGGAATTCACTCACTCTTCAAGGATTCAAGCACAATCACAGTAACTGACAAGCAACGAGTAACTGACACATCAGAACTGTGAAAATAAAGGCTCTAGTTTACAAAGTGCAAGCACACATTCCTAATACATTCACTGATCTTTGCTTTCCCTCCTGGCGAACGTATATCCTGGCCATGAGATTCCCTTTAGGTGGACTCAGTTTGTGCTGCAAATTCTATTCACAAAATAATGGTATTTCCTGAGAGATTTAGGTTGTTATATTCTTGACTTAGTTGAATAGAATGTATATGCTGGTCTTTGATAGTTGACTGATTGCCCTAGAGAAATAACTGGAACTCATTATGCTTTCACTGGAGACTTGTGTGTCTGTGTGTGTTATTTATATTAAAAATATTAAAAACACATTTGTGTGTAATCTACTCAACTGCAATTTTCTTTCTCCATGAAAATTATTCACATAAGCTGGGCTGCTCATTGTATCTGTCATTACTAGCAAAATTCCTGATGCCTAGGACAGAGGCTGGCTTAGACGAGTGCTGGGATCATAGAAACCACAGTCTTCTCTTGCCTATGCATTTTATAACAGAGCCAATGGCAATTTCTGGTGAAGCAAAAATGATTTCAGCACTTAAGAAAAAACTTCCTAAATGTCCCTTGAGATTTTTTCATTCAACTACAAAACCACTGGGGTGCATTTGCAATTGTAGTTGTGTGTATCTCCTTCTGACATTGGGAGACTGGGATTCATGGGCTAGAGAGCCAATTCCACATTTACTGAGTGCTTACAGGGGTGGTGTGTGGTTTCCCCCCACCCCCATATTTGTCAAGTCCACATGCAGCTTCAGAAAAACTGGGGTGATGATAATACCAATCTGGAAGTGGGGAGAGAAAGAAGGGCAGGAAGAGAACAAAGAGATCAAGCTTTAACAGTTAGACAACTCAGAGTCTTTGTCCTGTGGGTTATAATCAGAGTTTAAATATAGAACACTAGTCTAAGCACGTAGTAAGCACTCAATTTTTTTTTTTTTTTGCTTTTTAATAATTTTATTTTTTCTACTTTTGTGATCAATATTGATTGAGGCAAATGTTAGATCAGTTGTCTTGTAGATTCCTGGGTGCTAGGATCTTACTAGCTTGCCATAATATCTGTTACGAATCTAGCACAATAGAGTATTCCTAATGAAGATTTCAGGGATTGAAGGTTGAAGTTCATGGACCATTCTAGGGCTGGCAAGCTCAATCAGGTACTAAAGAGGCACAGGTGATGAGTTTTCTGTCCTTATGGGTGTGAGCTACTCATCAAACCATGGGTCACTTTGATAAGCAGGAGTCACTGTTGATAATGATAAAACTCAAGTTAAGGAGCAAGATTAGGAGATAAATGCCAATATATTATAATACTAGTGGATTGTTTGAGAGGAACAGGATGTTTTAACAGGTTAGGAGATGAATAAAAATGACTTGGAGAAATGAAATGAGATGAAGCAGAAGAGTCAACTCTCTGAGTTCAAATTTCTATACAGAGCAGAGGTGGAGGAAGGAAAGTAGTGAATCTCAGACTTTTTTTGATTATGACCCATAATTAAGAAAACAATTTAATGCTGTCAGTGTGTATGTTCACACATTGTTATTCTCATACAACATATATATCTGAAATTAAAATAGCATCAAGTGATGCTCTTATCCGGGGAAGGCAATGGCACTCCACCCCAGTACTCTTGCCTGGAAAATCCAATGGACCGAGTAGCCTGGTGGGCTGCAGTCCATGGAGTCGCTAACAGTCGGACAGACTGAGCGACGTCACTTTCACTTTTCTCTTTCATGCATTGGAGAAGGAAATGGCAACCCACTCCAGTATTCTTGCCTGGAGAATCCCAGGGATGGGGGAGCCTGGTGGGCTGCCGTCTATGGGGTCACACAGAGTCGGACACGACTGAAGTGACTTAGCAGCAGCAGCAGCAGCAGCAGATGCTCTTATCACAGGGAACTCTGAAGTTTTCAGTTCTGTTTAATTGTTTCAAAAACGCTGGCAAGATCTGCTGAATTGATTTCACAGCTCATAATTATTGGGGTTATGGCCTATAGTTTGAAAGGCAGATGACTGGGTGAAGTAAGGACAGAGCAGGGAACGTGCAGTTAGAATTTCAGTGAGGTCTTATCGCAGGCTGAAAGAAGAGAATGCTGGGATGGTCCAAGCAGTGAAGAAACTTCTGGGAAGTTAGCAGGCTGAGAGTTCAGCCCTGCCTACGGGAATCAGGCCAGCATCAAATTTTGCCCAAATCATCTGATACCTCATACCTGGACTGACTTGCCTTGAAGGCACTGCAGGATTTCCATGAAACAATTAAGATAGGGAGCATGTAGGGGATATTGGTGGCCAGTATCACTGAGTGATGCTCAGTTCAGTTCCGTTACTCAGTCACATCTGACTCCTTGTGACCCCATGGACTGCAGCACGCCAGGCTTCCCTGTCCATCACTGACTCCTGGAGCTTGCTCAAACTCATATCCATTGAGTCTGTGATGCCATCCAACCATCTTGTTCTCTGTCATCTCCTTCTCCTCCCACCTTCAGTCTTTCCCAGCATCAGGGTCTTTTCAAATGAGTCAGCTCTTCACATCAGGTGGCCAAAGTATTGGAGCTTCAGCATCAGTCCTTCCAATGAACACTCAGGACTGACCTCCTTTAGGAGGGACTGGTTGGATCTCCTTGCAGTCCAAGGGACTCTCAAGAGTCTTCTCCAACACCACACTTCAAAAACATCAATTCTTCGGCGCTCAGCTTTCTTTATAGTCCAACTTTCACATCCATACGTGAGTACCGGGAAAACCATAGCCTTGATGAGACAGACCTTTGTTGGCAAAGTAATATCTCTGCTTTTTAATATGCTGTCTAGAATGGTCATAACTTTCTTTCCAAGGAGTAAGCGTCTTTTAATTTCATGGCTGCACTCACCATCTGCAGTGATTTTGGAGCCCAAACAAATAAAATTTCTCACTGTTTCTGTTTCCTCAGCTATTCACCATGCAGTGATGGGACCAGATGCCATGATCTTCGTTTTCTGAATGTTGAGCTTTAAGCCAACTTTTTCACTCTCCTCTTTCATTTTCATTAAGAGGCTTTTTAGTTCCTCTTCACTTTCTGCCATAAGGGTGGTGTCATCTGCATATCTGAGGT
>SJYX01005450.1:34305-49563 GCA_006410675.1 Oreotragus oreotragus
CTATTTATTTGTAAGGCCTCCTAAGAGAGCCATTTTACTTTTTTGCATTTCTTTTTCTTGGGGATAGTCTTGATCCCTGTCTCCTGTACAATGTCATGAACCTTCGTCCATAGTTCTTCAGGCACTCTGTCTATCAGATCTAGTCCCTTAAATCTATTTCTCACTTCCACTGTATAATCATAAGGGATTTGATTTAGGTCATACCTGAATGGTCTAGTGGTTTTCCTTCCTTTCTTCAATTTCTGAATTTGGCAATAAGAAGTTCATGATCTGAGCCACAGTTAGCTCCCAGTCTTATTTTTGCTAACACTATTGAGCTTCTCCATCTTTGGCTGCAAAGAATTTAATCAGTCTGATTTCGGTGTTGGCCATCTGGTGATGTCTATGTGTAGAGTCTTCTCTTGTATTGTTCAAAGAGGGTATTTGCTATGACCAGTGCATTCTCCTGGCAAAACTCTATTCACCTTTGCCCTGCTTAATTCTGTACCCCAAGGCCAAATTTGCCTGTTACTCCAGGTGTTTGTTGATTTTCTACTTCCAAGGAGCAAGCGTCTTTTAATTTCATGGCTGCAGTCACCATCTGCAGTGATTTTGGAGCCCTCCCCCCCCGGCAAATAAAGTCTCTCACTATTTCCATTGTTTCCCCATCTATTTGCCATGAAGTGATGGGACCAGATGCCATGATCTTCGTTTTTTGAATGTTGAGTTTTAAGCCAGTTTTTTCACTCTCCTCTTTCACTTTCATCAAGAGACTCTTTAGTTCTTCTTCACTTTCTGCCATAAGGGTGGTTTCATCTGCCTATCTGAGGTTATTGATATTTTCCCCAGGAATCTTGATCCCAGCTTGTGCTTCCTCTAGTCCGGCATTTCACATGATGTACTGTGCCTATAAGTTAAATAAGCAGGGTAACAATATACAGCCTTGACATACTCCTTTCCCAATTTGGAACTAGTCTGTTTTTCCATGCCCAGTTCTAACTGTTGCTTCTTGACCTGCCTACAGATTTCACAGGAGGTGGGTAAGGTGGTCTGATATTCCCATCACTTGAAGAATTTTCCACAGTTTGTTGTCTGTGGAAACAAATTAAAGTCAAAGGCTTTAGCACAGTAAATGAAGCAGAAGTAGATGTTTTTCTGGAATTCTCTTGCTTTTTCTGTGATCCAATGGATGTTGAGTGATTCTAGGGACCAGAAATTGGTAGGAAGTGCTGCCCTGCTGTGTTGTTATAATCTCTGCAGAGCTTACAGATGAGGTAATTTACATTATAGAGACGCTGCTGCTGCTGCTGCTGCTGCTGCTAAGTCGCTTCAGTCATGTCCGACTCTGTGCGACCCCGTCCCTGGGGTTCCCCAGGCAAGAACACTGGAGTGGGTTGCCATTTCCCTCTCCAATGCATGAAAGTGAAAAGTGAAAGTGNTTTACATTATAGAGACGCTGCTGCTGCTGCTGCTGCTGCTGCTAAGTCGCTTCAGTCATGTCCGACTCTGTGCGACCCCGTCCCTGGGGTTCCCCAGGCAAGAACACTGGAGTGGGTTGCCATTTCCCTCTCCAATGCATGAAAGTGAAAAGTGAAAGTGAAGTCGCTCAGTCTTGTCCGACTCTTAGTGACCCCATGGACTGCGGCCTTCCAGGCTCCTCCGTCCGTGGGATTTTCCAGGCAAGAGTACTGGAGCGGGGTGCCTTTGCCTTCTCCATGTAGAGACACAACTCTTCCCAATTTAAAATACCAGCTTTCCATGACATTTATGATTAAGGCCAAAATTTTTGCCACAGGCCACACAGCCTTAGTGACTTGTGATCTGACCCTCTCTCTGACTGCTCTTCCTCCGCCCACCCTACTGGGCACCCTGTGATCCTTTCAGATGCGCCTGCTGTTTCCTTGGCCTTCCTTGCACTCTTCCCTCCCCTTTAGCCACTTTTCTTATTCCACACACAACCCAATTTTTGCTGCCCCTTGAATTCTTTCTTGATCCCATCCTCCACACATATTGGAAAGAAACTAGATCTGCCAATTAGAACTTCCATACCAGGAAATTCAATTATTTGTGTAAGCATGTATTTAATATATGTCTCCCCACTAGACTATGAGCTCCATGAAAGGAAGAACAGTAACTGATTAAAAAAAAAAATTAAAACAATGAATTTAAATTAAATGTGTTACTAGGGGATGGCACTCAGTTTCTTAAAAATATCTCAGGCTTCCCTAGTGGTCCAGTGATTAGGAGTCATGGATTACATTCCTGGTCCGAGAGGATCCCACATGCTGCAAGGCAAGTAAACCCATGCGCCACAACCACTGAGCTTAAGCTCTAGAGTCCCTGCTCTGCAACAAGAGAAGCAACCACAGTGATAAGCCTGTACAGTGCAACGAGAGAGTAGCCCCGGCTTGCTGCAACTAGAGAAAGCCTGTGAGCAGCAGCGAAGACACAGAGCAGCCAAGAGTAAATAAATAAATAACCAATCTCTTAAATCTATGCTTGCATTACTTTTTCTATTATATATTTTTTCTTTTTTCCCCAAGACTTCTGAAATATGTATCAATTGTATTGCTCCTCTTAAATAACCAGGTTTTGGTTTTATTTATTTTTTTCTACTGTTCTAGCCACTGAATCACATACTCTTATTATCTCTAGTAGTTTTATATATATATATATATATATATATAAATAGCTAGAGGCCCAAGGTTTTTAATTGAACAGTTACAGCATCTACAATAAAGACTGTTTTGTATCTTTCTTTTGAAAAGTTGTATTTACTGTTTCATTTTCATGTGTTATTGCTTTATTTTAGCCACTTAAACAATGTTAACAACATTGATGATAGCACACATCTCTATCTTATTGCTGAATTTGGTGGAAATGGCTTTAGTATTTTTCTATTTTTTATGCTGTTTGCTGTGCTATTTTGAGTAGTTCGTGTTTATTTTTCCTTGAGAGACCTTACTGGCCCTTATCGGTTGAATGAAAACCAGAAGCGTCCTGGGAGCCATTTCAAGACAGGAGTGATTAACCATGTCGAATGCTGGACGGGTCAAGTAAGACAAAGCCTGAGACTTGGTCGGTAGATTTACAATGATAGAGGTCACTGATGACCTTGACAAGAGCAGTTTCCATACAGAAGTAACTAGAATTGGTTGAAGAAAGAACAGAAGAGAAGAATTAGAGACACCAAGCAGAGATAAGTTTTGTTTTGCCAAGATTTGTTATAGAAGACGAAAGAGACTTGGGAGAGCTGCCAAAGGAACAGAGTCAAAAGAGTTTTTGTTTTGTATTGTTATTTTCAAGATTCAAGACATTAAACCCTATGGGGAAGCCACTGCTTATGACCTCTTTATGAGGACAAACTAATGATCAAAGAGTATGCTTAGTTGCTAAGTTGCGTCCAACTCTTTGTGGGTGGACTCTAACCCACCAGGCTCCTCTGTCCATGGAATTTTCCAGGCACAAATACTGAAGTGGGTTACCATTTCCTTCTCCAGTGATCACAGATAGTGGGGAGCATTTATAAAATCATGTCCTTAAGTGAGAGGATGGGTCTTGCACGTAAGTGGGAGGTGACTTCAGATGGAGTGGGGACAGCTTATTTACAATAAGAGGAGTGAAGGCAGGAGAGGACAAGTGGGGACAGACACTGGGGAGTGGGTCATTGTAGTCTCCTGTTACTTCTTTTGCTCAGTGTATTTAAAGATTTTCTGGGTGATTCTAGTGAACATGTAGGTTTGGAGTCACTGGCGTATAGTTAAAACCAAGCAAACCAAAGGGCTTACTGCTCCTCTCTTCCAACTCTAGGCTTGTGTCTCATTTTTCTGCTGGTAAGAAAAGAGCATATCCAGAGCATCCTGGGGTGATGGTGAAGAGTGAGTTGCCTCAATCTGTCAACCTTAGGTCCCACACTGTGAGAACAACCCTAGGCCTATCTCACTTTCCTAACTGTACAAACTGCACATATGAGAATAGAGAGGAGTTAGACAGACAGCTACCTAGACAGACAGACAGGTAGACAGAAGGAATATAGGTCAGATCTCTCCCCAAACAGAGCACCCCAAGAGGGAGCAGGACTCCTGGGCCAGCATAGGCTTACTTTTATGTCCCTGCTACTGGGACTCCACCTTCTAGAAGTCACAGTCCAGTCAGTTCTTTAAACATGACCAGTCCATACCACAAGGAGAGAGGCCACAAAGTCACGAACCCTGATGCCAAATTCTCCTTGGAATAGAAGGAGTGGGGTGGGGAGAAATTGTTTAATAAATCTAAATTGCCTCCCCTCCTCCACCTAGGCCCAAGTCAAAAATGGGTGTCACAAGAGATTGATTTAGCTAGCACAGTTGTTGTCGTCCCTTTGGACTGATATAACAAAAATACCGTAGACGGAGTGGCTGATGCACACACTTATTTCTCACAGTTCTGGAGGCTGGGAAGTCCAAGATCAGGGGGCTGGCATATTTGGTGTCTGGTGAAAGTCAGCTTTCTGGGTCTTGGATCATTGTCTTCAGCCTGTGCCATTTTATAAGGGCACTAATCCCATTGTTGAGGATTCTACCCTTAGGACCTAATCACCTCCCAAAGTCCCCAGATACCATCACACTGGGGATCAGATTTCAACATATAAATTTTGAGGAGACACAAGCATTCATTCTATAGCCACAATAATTAAAAAAAAAAGTATATCTATCCACCCTAAGCAAGGTGGGCATGGCATTTTCCTGATTAAGGCAGCAGCTCCCTGCTTGTGTCCTGCAGGACCACTGCAGACATCAGCACCCTGGCCTAGCCACCGAGGTACAACTTGCATATCCAGTCAGAGAGAGTGGGAAAATGCTGGTATATTTTTTTTCCCCCAGGAAAAAAGAAGTCCAAAATAACCTGGTGGCTTTCCCAACCCCTAAGCTCTGTGTGATTATTTTCTGCTAGTTCACCCCTACTTAGGCCAGCTGTTTCTTTAGGTGTCTTCTCTTGAAGGGAAAAATAAGGAACAACCTGTCTCCTGGTAGCAACATCCACAGAAGGATGACAGCATGTGATATCAATGTGATGGAGGGTGTCTAGTTCCTCTTCATTCCCCTGGCATTGTGCAGTAATGGACTCCGATATTAAAATGCATATTTCACACCCTTGTCCCCCGATTTGGAGGATGGCCATTCACTATGCATGAGCCATTCACTCACGCTCATCACACAGAGAAAATTACATTTTCCCAGTTGCCAAATGAAAGAGATAAATTATCTCACGTGGATAAGAACACTGCTTCCACAGCAGTTCCACAGACCCAAGGCACTGATCTAAAGCACCCAGGAGGGAGATTGAGATTTCCTGGGGTCTTCCTGGTCAGACGAGGTGGGACATTTGCCCTTCCAGCTTTTTTGGATAAAATGAGCATCCTTGAACCCTCTTATTCTTCCTTCCTAGAAAATATGTTATAAAAGGAATAAATCAACACAGAGCATTTCAGATTTATGCCTACCCACTGAATTGATAACACTTACTTCTAATGGAAATTAGAGAAGCAAAATATTAAAATGTTCTCTTTGGGGAAAATACACTGGAATGTCTCACCACTGATGTACACATATCTGCTTCTCGCACACTCTCTCCTTATCCCAGTGTTTTGTTTTAGGTTAATGAGGATCAGATCACTGCTGTCTCTAGAATCTATTCCTAAACCTATTGGTGGCAGCAGTGGTAAAGAATCTGCCTGTTAACGCAGCAGACACAGGTTCGTTTCCTGGGTCAGGAAGATCCTCTGGAGAAGGAAATGACAATCCACTCTAGTATTTTTGCCTGGAAAATTCCATGGACAGAGAAGCCTGGTGGACTACAGGCCATAGGGTCCTAAACAGTTGGACACAACTAAGCACACACACTTAAACCTGTTACCTATACACATATCAGTCCAGTTCAGTTCAGTCGCTCAGTCGTGTCCGACTCTGCGACCCCATGAATCGCAGCACGCCAGGCCTCCCTGTCCATCACCGACTCCCGGAGTTNTTGGACACAACTAAGCACACACACTTAAACCTGTTACCTATACACATATCAGTCCAGTTCAGTTCAGTCGCTCAGTCGTGTCCGACTCTGCGACCCCATGAATCGCAGCACGCCAGGCCTCCCTGTCCATCACCGACTCCCGGAGTTCACTCACCATACACATGTAATTAATAGCAATTGTATCTGTCCAGTAATTACAGCTACCATTTAGTATCCTTCACATGGACATCACTATTCTAACCACTTAATGCATTTTTCTAATATAATCTCATAATTTTAATTTGTTTTTGCCCATGTTACAATTAGCACAGTTATATGATTCACTCAGTAATTCTTTCAACAGTTATCCAGCGCCTATTACACACCTGGAATTGTACGAGGCCCTGGAGGCTGAGGGGGGCGTGAAGCAGAAGCAGAGTACACGGCCGGCTCTCCAGAGTGTCGAAGTGAGGTTCCCGCACTGATTGCTTTGGAATTTGGGAGAAGGGAGGGCTCAAGGGCAGCTAAAGCCACTGGTGACCTCATTATACAATATTTAGGTTATCGTATTTTTCTCTGCCTAGAAAAGCGGCTTCTCGAGCATCCCACTGCGGCGCACGCATTAAGCGACGCCCCTAATCAGTGTGGACCACTTTGGATTTGCCCGAAGGCACCACCTAAAAGCTAATTATTACTAGTTATGGGTCTAGCGGCTTCTGCTTTCCTTTTCTCTGGCTTAAGTGTTGCTTCCCTTCTGTTAGTTTTATCCCGGCCGTGCAAAGGAGCACAGATTCACAGCCCGGGCGCCAGGCTCTGGACTGGTGCACGTGCGATCGGTGCCCCCTCAACCTTCGGCGGGGTCCCCTCTCCTGCGTCACCCAGTCCGGACTGGCCCCTTCTCCTCCCGGGCGCCCCCGCCTCAGGCCACTGCATCAGAGCGGGGCGGACCCGGCAGAGAGGCCAGGGTTTCGGCCAAGCGCAGAAGCACTCCGCTTCCCGCCGCCCCATCCCTCGCGGGCAGAGCTCAAGGGGAGCTCCCCCGGGGAGGAGTGAGGACGAGCTCCAAAGGTGATGGAGGATTCTGGGGAGCAGGCTCCCAGGCAGGAAGGGCAGGCTACCCCGGGGAGCTGGGTTCGACTCAGAGAACGCGGGTCCCCGGCCCCCCAGGTGAGGTTGCCTCCGAGAGGGCTGGGTCGGAGAAGGCCGGTCTACACTGCGCGCGCTCCGCCCCGGAACAGAGCGGCGGAGCGGCCCCGGGGCTTGCGGGAGGAGAGAGGCGGGCGCGCGGGGGAGGCAGCCGCCCCCTGCCGCCCAAGGCCGGTCTCCCCCGTGCGCCCGCCGCCGCAGCAGGTGGGGGCCCGGCGGGCCGGGGGCGGGGCCCGGCTCGGGGCGGAGCCGCGGCTGAGAGCGCGAGGCGGAGAGGACCCGGGCCGGGGCCAGAGAAGCAGCCGGAGCCGGAGCCGCGCGCCGGGCTGCCCGGGCGCCCGCGGGAGCTCGCCGCGCGCCGGGGCTGGGACCGGCTGGGCAGAGCGCGCCGGCGCCGCGGCCGCAGACAAAGGCGCCGCTCGCTCCCGGGCCGCCGCGCTCTCGGGCTCTGCCTTGGGTAAGTGGCTCCCCCCTGCGCCTTCTTTCTTCTCCCGGCTGCCTGCTCCTCTCGGAGTTCCACGGGCTCCCGAGGAGCCGCAGAGAAAGGAAGAAATGACACTTCCCCGCGCTCTCTGCAGTCCTCATTACACCTTAAAAAAAAATTCCTGAACAAAAACCCTAGCCGATTTCACACTCGCGAGTTTCCGAGCGGTGGGACGTTTCCCGTGGGATCGGCGCGGCCGCCTCTGTGACCCCTTGCTCCGCCGACTGAGCGCGCGGGTGTAGACCCTGGATCGGCGGTTTGGACGTGAAAGTGGACGCTGGGGTCCCCCGGGGCGGAGGGGCGGGGGGTGTAGGGAAGGAGGTCGTGGGGGACTGATTGCCGCGAGGGGACCCCTCATCTCCAAGGACTGCTCGGCGCGTTCTGGAGCGCCGAGGGGTGGTTCGCACTGCAAGTTCAGATTTGGATCTCGGTTATGGGGTCTGCCCCGGTCCCCTCGCACCCTGCTTTCCAGCCTTCTCCCTGTCTTGTTCAGGGTTAATATAGCGCCCCCTACGCCCCACCCCACCGAAGCGCCACTCTACCCTTCGCGGCCCCAGGGCGGGGGCTCCGGACGCCTCGGAAGGAGGAAGCCCCGCCGCGTTCCCGGCTGGGGGAACCCCAAACGCGTATCTGCGGCGGGAGGGCGGGCGGCCGCAGGCGGAGAAGGAGATCTGACATCACAGCGTGGTCCCCGGCGGCTCCCCCAGCCTCGTCCGGGGCTGCCCTCCGTCAGAAAAGGAATCCCGGCTGCTTTTTTTTTTTTTTGCTTTTGTTCTGCCGGGATCTCTCCGGAATCCGGGGAGAAGCCGGGGAGGGCCGATACCCCCTGGAGGGGAACCTCGGCGGAAGCTCCAGGTGCAAGCCCAAAGTGACAATGGGAGGCGGCAGCTGTCTCCCGCCCCCGAGTGGGGAAGAGATCCCGATCACTGATCAATGCTCGGGAGCAGGCAGTGGGTCGGCAGCCTGCCTAAGAGTGGGATGTCAGCCGCGGCCGCGCGCCGTCACGCGCCGCTCCCGCACCGCTCCCGCACCGCTCCCGCACCGCTCCCGCACTCTAGGAAACGCTTCTTCGAAACGCGCATCGCCATTCACGTATCTGTGCCTGGGACTTGATCAATGTCACCTCTGCCCGGGTTCTCTGAGGAGCGAGCGTCTGGTTCTATCCAATTTAATAGCCTTTTATAGGGGCCTACTGTGTCCAAGGCAGCAGCTCTACGATTATCGTAAGAGATACTTAATGGAGCGCCTACTGTGTGCAAAGCAGGTGTGTTACGTACGAACTTTTCAGTTTAGCGGAGTTTATTGAGTACTTGCTGTATTCACGGTACCGATGCTCTGACCGTATTTTAATAGATATTTACTGAGCAACTACAGCGTACAAGGTCGTTTTTGCTTGTTTTGTTTCTGAAGGGCTGCCCAGTGTATCTTTGGGGGCGGGGGACACGTGTAGGCAAGGAAGCCAAAATATGTCTTCGAATCCTTCAATTCCTTTTGGCAACCTGCCTTTAACTTTCCCGGACTGCTTGCTGTGTGGTGTAGGAAGAGCTGGTCTGGTACACTCCAGCTTGAGGGATTTGTCAGACGGGAGCAGGGCAGAATAATGAAAAGGACCTCTTTCCAATTCAGTTTCCTCACTTTAGAAGGAAGGAGGGAGGAAGCGGTTCCCTTTGTGCAAAGCACGGTGGTAGTTATTGCAGGGAATCAAAGGTTAATGAGGCAAAGCATTGACACTTAGAGGGGGGAAAGTCTATGGTGGGGACCAAAGACAAAAGACAATCAAGCCAGGAAGCTTGGGATGTGTGGGGGGCATGAAGATGGGGCCAAGACAGACCCCCCCAGCCGCTGGCTCCAAACCGCAACCCTGCTGAGAGTGGCTTTAAAATTCTATCTTTCTGGTGGCTGGGGACGTAGAGGCAGAACCAAATGATCTGAGGGTCCTACCTACTAAGAGATTAGATGAGTCTGTTACTCTGATGGGATCTTGAGACACACTGGAATATCCAGATTAGGAAGAAAACCATGGGTCCTCAGCCTCTTGGCATATAGTTGTATATAGGCTGTTATCAGGAAAATGTAGACTAGTAGGTATGATGTAGTCTAGTAGGAGATCTTGTGATAAACACATAAACAGGCTGCTTGGGCAGCATACGTGAAAAGCTAGGAGCAACGTCTTCCTAGAATTTAATGTCAAAAACAAAATTCTGTGCTCGTGGAATTGTGGCTTTCCTTTTATCAGACAGTGAGGAATTCTCTGTGTCTAGTATGGTTGTCTTTTTAACTTCAGTTCAGTTCAGTCGCTCAGTCGTGTCCGACTCTGCGACCCCATGGACTGCAGCAAGCCAGGCTTCCCTGTCCATCACCAATTCCTGGAGCTTTCTCAAACTCATGTCCATTGAGTTGGTAATGCCATCCAGCTCTCTCATCCTCTGTCATCCCCTTCTCCTCCTGCCTTCAATCTTCCCTAGCATCAAGGTCTTTTCCAATAAGTGAGTTCTTTGCATCAGGTGGCCTAAGTCTTTTTAACTTGGCCGCCAGCAGTTTCTAGTAACTGCTTTTCCCTAGCTTCTTGGTAGGTTGATCTTTTTTTTCGCAAATAATTTCCAATCTCCCTTGAGGGGAAAATTTTTTTTTTAAACTACAAGTTATTAATTTTTTCTTATGAACTTGAAAGCCCCCTTCAGATCTTTTCTGGAAGTAGCCCCATTATGAAAGATACCTAAGAAAAATAGTAAGCACTAGATGGATGACTTGGAGGCCCTGTACTTAAAAGAGGAGGGAGGGAAAAAAGGTCAAAATCAGTCTATTTTCAGGGCAGGAGTAGAGACATAGACACAGAGCACAGACTTGTGGACCTGGGAGCGGGGGAAGGAGAGGGTGGGGTGAACTGAGAGAGGAGCACTGAAACACACAGTGTCCTATGTGAACAGACAGTGGGAAGTCGCTGCAGAGCACTGGGCGCTTGACAGGCACTCTGTGACCACCTAGAGGCGCGGGCTGGGGTGGGGAGGGAGGGGCGAGAGGGAGGGGACATGTGTATATTTACGACTGATTCATACTACTGTATGGCAGAAACCAATGCAACATTGTAAAGCAATTACCCTCTAATTGAAAAAAAAAAAAAAGTCAAAATCAGGAATTACAGGGAAGAATATAAACTGGCCTTGAAAGACAGAATGTGATTTAGATAGGCAAAGAAGATGAACAAAGACCTCTCTTCTAAATTGAGGGAAAGAATGTCAGCCTAAGGGTGATGGAAACCAACCATCTTTCAAGCACTTTAGAAATCTGATAGCTCTTCATCTGGAAGAGGTTCCAAGCACTGCCCGATCGCTTGGCTCTGTGCCTAGTGCTTTGCGAGGTGTCAGGTGAGGGCTTCACCCAGCCTAGCCTGGCGTTCACTGTAATTCCCATGGCTGGTGGCTGATGAGAACCCTTGTCTCCTGTTCCAGCTGCAGGGAGCACTGCATCCCTACCATTCTTTCCAACATTCCTAGGGTTTTTTCACCTGAGCCGAACTTGATTGTAATCTTCTTCAAAGCCAAGAATGTGACTTGGTCTTTTCTCTACATCCTTCCCTCCCTGGAGGCTCGGGCGTAGTCTGCAGGGTAGGGGACTTTTATTCCAGAACCCTGAATTGTCCATTCCTTCCACCTTTCCCTACTTCCTCAGGGCCTGATCTTTCTCCCTCTACCACCTTCAGCTCCTCAGAGCCTTTCACTGTATGAAAACTCAGGACAAAACCAACCTGTCATCAACCCCTTTCTCTGACTTGGAGTGTAGGTCACTGTTCTGTCTTCCAGGGGTCCTTCCTTGCACTTTAAACTTCATTATGGAACGAAAGGCTTTATCCACCATGAGATTTCAGGCATAGACAAGTGGCTGTTGGAGGTAATTGGGGAGGCGAAGTGCCTTTCCTGGTGCTTCTGAAATGATGCTGCTACCACCTCCTCATGTAGCCAGTCTTGGCAAAGGTCCCTGTGGGCCCACGATCCACAAAAGTCTGGAGCCTTCGTTGCTTGGTGGCTGGCGTGGCGGCCAAGGTCAGACAGCAGTCCTGCGGGTGCTGTCAACCCGGCCTTCACTCGCTCTGTTCTTTAAAGGTTAATCCTTTTCCAGACAGGATTCTTTCTTCCTTCCCTACACGTGCCCTTATTCTAAGGCTGGGATTCCCAACCTGAGCACTCTTGGTGTCGTGAGCTGGAACATTCGCGGTGGGGCCTGTCCGGTGCATTGGAGAATGCTTGGCAGCAGCCCTGGCCTCTACCCACTAGATGCCAGTAGCACCCCACGTCCCCTGCCCAAGTTGTGACAATGAAAAGTGTCCCCAGTCATTATCAGATGTCCCCTGGGGAGCAGAATCACCCCCTATTGTGAACAGCTGTTCTGAGGGGTACTGGTTACTCTGTACAGTGCTACATAACCATTCCCACTTTTCTGGAAGAGGCCTCCTTTATTGTAACTTGGTTTTCAGGATAGGAGACTTGGTAAATATAAGATGTGTCTGTGCAGAGTTACTTCAGTCGTGTCTGACTCTTTGTGACCCTGTGGACTGTAGCCCACCAGGCTCCTCTGCCCGGGGGATTCTCCAGGCAAGATTACTGGGGTTTGTTGCCATGCCCTCCTCCATGGGATCTTCCTGATGCAGGGGTCCAACCTGGGTCTCTTACATCTCCTGCATCAGCAGCCTGGTTCTTTAGCCATTAGACCCACCTGGGAGGCCCACAAGTGTGTAATGTTCATTGTGGCATTTTCCATGTGAATAATTTCCTAAATCAGAATAAACAGCCTTTGCAGGTCACATATCCTAATCTGGTCATCAGTCAATCTTTTGAGACAAAGCAACAACCACCGCCCACCCCCCCAAAAAAAAAAACCCCACAAAACACCTCTCAGCTTCTTCCCCTAGCACGTGTTTGATTTATATAGCAGAAATTCAGGTAGTAGAACCACTGGAGGAAACTGCAATTGCCCAGAGGGTCATCCCAGCCCACTGCTGGGACAGTGGCTGGTGGGTGGTAGTGGAGGTGGGAAGCGGTGGGCGCGGATCCAGTTGTGGTGGGCTAGGATGCTTGTGTAAGCTGAGGAGTCCTGTTTACGAAAGACAGTGACCATGTGAGTGTGTGCTGGGGCCCTTCACTGGCCCTGGATGGGGCTCTGAGTTTTCAGTTTCATTTGCTTCAGGTGAAGCTGGCTCTGGACATCGTTGATGGCAGTGGCTGCACAAACAGGAACGTAGAGGCTTGCTGCTACCCGTGACTGTCCGGAACTGAGAGAAGCTTCTCAAAGACTTGACTTCAGGAGAGCACAGGGATCAAAACAGGATGGTTGAGCACAGGGTAGCCAGTACATCTGTTCCTCAGTCAGTTCGGTCAGTTCAGTCGCTCAGTCATGTCCGACTCTCTGCGACCCCATGAATCGCAGCACGCCAGGCCTCCCTGTCCATCACCAACTCCCGGAGTTCACTCAAACTCACGTCCATCAAGTCAGTGATGCCATCCAGCCATCTCATCCTCTGTTGTCCCCTTCTCCTCCTGCCTCCAATCCCTCCCAGCATCAGAGTCTTTTCCAGTGAGTCAACTCTTCGCATGAGGTGGCCAAAAGTACTGGAGTTTCAGCTTTAGCATCATTCCTTCCAAAGAAATCCCAGGGTTGATCTCCTTTAGAGTGGACTGGCTGGATCTCCTTGCAGTCCAAGGGACTCTCAAGAGTCTTCTCCAACACCACAGTGCAAAAGCATCAATTCTTCGGCGCTCAGCTTTTTTCACAGTCCAACTCTCACTTCTGTTCCTATCTGCCTTCAAAAGTAGAACTTCCACAGTGTTAGCAGCAACTGCATCTTTGTAGGATGGAAAAAGGGGCGTGGCTAGTTCAAGTTTAGCAGCAGGATTCTTGAGTTCTGTCCAGTAAATGAAAGTAACTTAATGGACCTTGTAAGTGAGATTGGTCTGCTGCCCAAGTTATTGCTTCCGAAAGGGACTGAAACTCTTTTTGGGGTCACTATAATCGTATTTGAAAAGTTTACAGTAAGATTTGGATTCAGACTTCTATTTTGGACCACCCCAGCGTGGGGTGAGATTTTCCTGTCATTGAAACAGGCCAGATAGGAAATACCTTCTGGGGGCAAGGTGGGAAAATAACTCGAGTCCTTAAATACTTAATAAAATAAACAAATAAAACCCCTCTATATTTCAGGCTTTTCATTCACCTACAGTGTTTTTCCTTAATCTAAACTGACCTATTTTCAAGGAGGAAGAGAAAGTGCTATGATTTGTGTCTAAATGAGCCTGGGTTGTGCATGAAACTGATCTGCCAATATTGCCATTGTCTACGTTTAACAAAAATAAAGACTCTTATTAGAATATTTGATGTAGGAGGGATTCTTTGAAAAATTAGTAGTTTTTCTATTTCTGTTTGAAGTGATTCAAGTTTTATAAAACTTTTCAAGAATCAAGATCAGTTTGGAGATTTGGGGTCAAATTTACACATTGTTGAAGAACATAGACCTGCAAGGGATCTTGGGGGCCAGTGACCAGCTGTCCTTGCCCCACTGTGTAAATGGGGAAACTGAAGCTGAAAGACGTTAGGGGGTTTGCCAAGGTCACGCAGAGGTCAGGGCCATGGCTGGGCAAGGAGTCAGGAGTTTGTCCCATTCTCTTGGACACTCAGTACTACTGAGGAAATAACTACTGAGTACTTAAAAACTTAATAAAACAAACAAATAAAACCCCTCTATATTTCAGGCTTTCCATCTTTCCAGGTGAGTGTTGGTGGAGGAAGAGCCAGGAAGGAAAAGAGCTTGATAACTTGTCTCATTTCCATGTCGCCTAATCCTGATAGAACTAATCACTGATTCAGACTGATAACACCTGTCCCAAAGGTGTGTGCACGTACAGGTCTCACTGAATAAAAATGGAAACAGTTGGATTATTGGAACAAGGTTGTTTTATAAAACTTCCTATGTACAGCACAGTGATTATAGTTAACAATGCTGTATCATATGTTTGAAAGTTGCTAATAGAGTACCAAATAGGAAAAGGAGTTCATCAAGGCTGTATATTGTCACCCTGCTTATTTAACTTATATGCAGAGTACATCATGAGAAACACTGGGCTGGAAGAAGCACAAGCTGGAATCAAGATTGCCGGGAGAAATATCAATCACCTCAGATATGCAGATGACACCACCCTTATGGCAGAAAGTGAGGAGGAGCTAAAAAGCCTCTTGATGAAAGTGAAAGAGGAGAGTGAAAAAGTTGGCTTAAAGCTTAACATTCAGAAAACGAAGATCACGGCATCTGGTCCCATCACTTCATGGCAAATAGATGGGGAAACAGTGGAAACAGTGTCAGACTTTATTTTGGGGGGCTCTAAAATCACTGCAGATGGTAACTGTAGCCATGAAATAAAAAGGTGCTTACT
The DNA here is from genome assembly GCA_006410675.1 of Oreotragus oreotragus. Lineage (NCBI taxonomy): Eukaryota > Metazoa > Chordata > Mammalia > Artiodactyla > Bovidae > Oreotragus > Oreotragus oreotragus. The sequence goes on from SJYX01005450.1 coordinate 49,318, forward strand.
CCTTGGAAGGAAAGTTATGACAAACCTAGATAGCATATTCAAAAGCAGAGACATTACTTTGCCAACAAAGGTCTGTCTAGTCAAGGCTATGGTTTTTCCAGTGGTCATGTATGGATGTGAGAGTTGAACTGTGAAGAAGGCTGAGCGCCAAAGAATTGATGCTTTTGAACTGTGGTGTTGGAGAAGACTCTTGAGAGTCCCTTGGACTGCAAGGAGATCCAACCAGTCCATTCTAAAGGAGATCAG
>SJYX01005450.1:50497-73817 GCA_006410675.1 Oreotragus oreotragus
GGCAAAGTAATGTCTCTGCTTTTGAATATGCTGTCTAGGTTGGTCATAACTGTCCTTCCAAGGAGTAAGTGTCTTTTAATTTCATGGCTGCAGTCACCATCTGCAGTGATTTTAGTTACCTCTATAATCATCAATATCATATTTCATTATAAACACAGTCTAACAACTCAGGGATTAGGACAGAGAATCTTGGCAGGTATGTGTGTGTGTGAGGGGGTGAATTTTAGATTTCTGACTATTAAAAAGTAGCTACTGAAAGAGACTTTCTTTCCCAACATGTTTATTGTTTATACAGTATATGTAAAATAATATTTATTTTTAACAAGTATTTGATGGAGTTAAGTCTCCAAATGAACTCTCAATAGCAGCTAGAGTAGAAACTGAGAATGGAGTAATTAGAGTTCTTAGAAAAAACAAAAGTTAGAGCACGTAGAAGGCTTCCCCAGTGACTCAGTGGTAAAGAATCTGCCTTCAATGCAGGAGCCACAGGAGACACGGGTTCCATCTGTGGGTCAGGAAGATATCCTACGGTAGGGCATGATAGCCTACTCCAGTGTGGACAGAAGAGCCTGATGGGCTACAGTCCCTAGGGTCACAGAGAGTCAGACAAAACTGAAGCAACTTACCGTGCATGCACAAACATACAGAAGAAACAAAATTTGATTATTGAGATTGAAAAGAAATTCCAATTTAAAAGACAGACAGGAAAAGACATTTACACTTATTGCTCAGTAAAATTTATTTTTCATTTACTATGATCTAAGTCATGAAATTAAGAAATGCTTACTCCTTGGAAGGACAGTTATGACCAACCTAGATAGCATATTCAAAAGCAGAGACATTACTTTAGAAATATCAATCACCTCAGATATGCAGATGACACCACCCTTATGGCAGAAAGTGAGGAGGAGCTAAAAAGCCTCTTGATGAAAGTGAAAGAGGAGAGTGAAAAAGTTGGCTTAAAGCTTAACATTCAGAAAACGAAGATCACGGCATCTGGTCCCATCACTTCATGGCAAATAGATGGGGAAACAGTGGAAACAGTGTCAGACTTTATTTTGGGGGGCTCTAAAATCACTGCAGATGGTAACTGTAGCCATGAAATAAAAAGGTGCTTACTCCTTGGAAGGAAAGTTATGACAAACCTAGATAGCATATTCAAAAGCAGAGACATTACTTTGCCAACAAAGGTCTGTCTAGTCAAGGCTATGGTTTTTCCAGTGGTCATGTATGGATGTGAGAGTTGAACTGTGAAGAAGGCTGAGCGCCAAAGAATTGATGCTTTTGAACTGTGGTGTTGGAGAAGACTCTTGAGAGTCCCTTGGACTGCAAGGAGATCCAACCAGTCCATTCTAAAGGAGATCAGTCCTGGGTGTTCTCTGGAAGGAATGATGATAAAGCTGAAACTCCAGTACTTTGGCCACCTCATGAAAAGAGTTGACTCATTGGAAAAGACTCTGATGCTGGGAGGGATTGGGGGCAGGAGGAGAAGGGGACAGAGGATGAGATGACTGGATAACATCACCAACTTCATGAACATGAGTCTGGGTGAACTCCGGGAGTTGGTGATGGATAGGGAAGCCTCGCGTGCTGCAACTCATGGGGTTGCAAAGAGTCAGACACGACTGAGCGACTAAACTGAACTGAATAGAGCAGATCTTTAACGTTATCATCACAAGAAAAAAACTGTAGCTTTGCATCAGTTCAGTTCATATAGACTGATCTGATCATATTGTGCTATGTTTATTTTTAGTGTTTTTTCCTCAGCTCGTTTTTAAACACAATTGAGATGACGCTGTGTTGTGTTGTGCTAAGTTGCTTCAGTCGTGTCTGACTCTATGAACTGTAGCCCACCAGGCTCCTCTGTCCATGGGATTCTTTAAGCAGGAATACTGGAATGGGTTGTCACTTCCTTCAGGGAGTCTTCCAGACCCAGGGATCCAACCTGCGTCTCTTAAGTCTCTTGCATTGGCAGGCGAGTTCTTCACCACTAATGCCACCTGGGAAGCCATGCATGTAATTTTAATTTTTTGTCTTGCTTTTTCTCAGCTAGTATTGTAACAAACAATTTCCATGTTATTACAAATGCTTTGTAAACATATTTTTAATGACTATGTAATTCAGTACTTTGGAACCCTGATAACTTGCTACAATATTTTGTTATTAGTGGGCATTATTTTCTCCCAGTTCTGATCACTGTGTCATGACAGTGAGTAGCTTTGCACTTACACTTTTCTACAGTTAGGAGTGTTTTCTTAGTAAATATTTCCAGATAGTGAAATTAGTCAGCCAGGGGAAAGCACCATGTTAATACCTCACTTTCCAGAACTGGAAATGATTTTACCACATCATTGACAACATAGGGTCTTTTATTTTTTTCAACTATTTACTTAAGGTAAAAAATATGTTACTTTCATTTGCATTTTGGTTACCAACATGGCTAAACATTTCTCTGTAAGAATTGTTACCTATTTGTATTTTTTGTTAATTATCTACTTTTCTATTTGGGTTTAGTGCTTTACCAAAAAAATTGATCTGCTTGTAGAAAACCCATTTTTAAAGAGGAAAACAATAAACCTCTGATTGCATGAATATTATGAAGGGTTCCATCTAATCATAATGTTCCACAGTTGCAATACTTCACGGGCTGTATTTCAGGCTGAACTCTTTTTGTCACAGTGATGGAGCTGCCTGTTCCATTCCTGAAGCAGTCTTGGGTGGACAGGGAGCTCCATCGTCCAGCCAGCAGGCAGTGAGCACTTATTCGGTGCTTCCCAGGTACTGAATTCTCAATCCTTGCTTTGTGAAGTGGGTACTGTTTTACTGTATCCATTTAGATACGAGGGGAGTGATACACAGATAGGTGAAATAACCATGGTCCCATACACCTTTTAAAGGGTTCTGGTCACCAATTCCAGCACATATGGGGTTTTTGCCACACATCTGATAAATCCTCTGTGATACCAGCGGGGTGTCCTTGTCCTGTGGTTCAACTTGATTCTAACCCTCTACCTGAGATGGCATCAGATCTGATGGGTTATGAGCTCAGTCCCACAAGGCTGCCCTCCAGCTCCAGTCTCAGGCCCGGTTGTCACCTGTGTCTCTGACAAAAGTGAAAAGTGTTAGCCGCTTAGTCGTGTCCGACTCTTTGTGACCCCATGGACTGTGGCCCACCAGGGTCCTCTGTCCATGAAATTCTCCAGACAAGAATATTGGAGTGGGTTGCCATTACTTTCTCCAGGGGAATCTTCCCAACCCAGGGGTTGAAACTGGGTCTCCCACTTTGCAGGCAGACTCTTAACTGTCTGAGCCACCAGGGAAGTTAAATCAGAGGTTCTCATGACTCCCTCCTTGAGTTCAGTTAATTTGCTAGAGTGCTCGCAAACATAGGAAAAGCCATTTACTGTCTAGATTACTGGTTTATTATGAAGGATATTAAAGTATGCAAATCAATAGCCAGATGAAGAGCTAGCCAGGGTGAGGGCCTTAACATAGGAGGGTCTGTCCTCGTGGAGTTTGGGGCCCATCATGGTGGCATGTGGAAGCATTCTTGTTCTCCAGCTTGGAAGCTCTCCAAACCTTTTGGATTTTTATGGAGGTTGCATTACAAAGGCATTATTGGTGAAATCACCAGCCACTGGTGGTTGATTCAGTCTCCAGCTCCTTGCCCCAACCTGGAAATCAGGGAGTGGAACTGAAAGTTCCATCTCTTTTTCCACGGTTGGTTTCCTTGACGACCAGCCCCCATCCCTAGGTACTTTCCAAAATCGCATCATGAATATAAACCCAGGTGTGCTGGAGTGGGGTTTATTATGAATACGGAGATACCCATTTCACCTGAAGCAATGTCAGGATCTGAGGATAAAGGACAATATTGTAACAAAAGATATTCCCATTGGATATATGGCTCAGGAAATTCCAAGGGTTTGGGGAGCTATGAGCCAGGAACCATTGATATGAAGACCATATATATGGAAAACGTATTTTGTTCATCTGAACAGGCAGATACATGTTCCTTGTAAATCACAATATTGAATCTATTTTTGGCTGTGCTGGGTCTTTGTTGCCGTGTGTCGACTTTCTCTAGTTGCAGTGCATGGACTCCTTGTTGCTTCTCTTGTGGAAGAGCTCAGGCTCTAGGGCGTACGGGCTCAATAGTTGTGGCACACGGGCTTAGTTGCCCCATGGCATATGGAATCTTCCTGGACCAGGGATCAAACCTGTGTCCCCTCCATTGGCAGTGGATTCTAAACCACTGGGCCACCAGGGAAGTCCACAACATTTCAACTTTCAACCACTGTTTCCAACCTCTGAGTCTTCCCCAAAGTGACCTGCCTCCGTTAGTCTTTGAGGAAGCTGGGCTTAGGAAAATTAGCAACTTTTTCTGAACTCCACTGCCAATTACTGGGAGAACTTTGTGGTGTAAGGTAAATTTGCTACCTTAAACATCTTCTTAACTTTTATGTCTCTTAGCCTCTCTTCTGCTTCTCCATCCTTTTTATATCTCCTAGCTACATCTGGTCGGGGAAGGCAATGGCACTCCACCCCAGTACTCTTGCCTGGAAAATCCAATGGACGGAGTAGCCTGGTGGGCTGCAGTCCATGGGGTCGCTAACAGTCGGACAGACTGAGCGACTTCACTTTCGCTTTTCTCTTTCATGCATTGGAGAAGGAAATGGCAGCCCACTCCAGTATTCTTGCCTGGAGAATCCCAGGGACAGGGGAGCCTGGTGGGCTGCCGTCTATGGGGTCACACAGAGTCGGACACGACTGAAGTGACTTAGCAGCAGCAGCAGCAGCTACATCTGGTAGTTCTTCTGACCTATCTTCTAAGGCTCATCGTGTCTCTTCAGCTGGGTCTAATCTGCAGTTAAATCCATCTGTTGCATTCTTAATTTCAGTTACTGAATTTCAGTTCTAGAATTTTTAGCTCTTTTTCAGATCTTTAATGTTACTTTATATAGTCCTGGTTCCTTGTTCTGAAATTTTTAAGCCCAGTTTCTATCACCATGACATAGTTAAGTACTGTATCATTGTCTCACATGCTGTGTCTGGTAATTTTTCCATCTGGGATATGTCTGTTTCTTCTGTTTGGTGTTTGTCCTAATTCTCATGTTGGTTCGTATTTATGTCATTGTATCCCCTCGTGTGCCTTGTTATCTTTGAATGTGTGTTAGATGTGGTTTTGAAAAATTCAATTAAGTACATTTTTTCACATTTTAATCTCTGAAATTCAGATGTAATTTACAGTTGATCAAGATGGATGTTTACGGTTGGTACCATTTTCCCCTTTTTCATTGGCTCATACATAAAAAAAAGAGCATCATATAATTATCAATACTGAAGGTTGATGAAATGAAATAATCTGAGGCTTTGAATGACGATAAGCATGACAAGAGTTCTAGAGAGCCTTTTAAACAGCCTCTGCCGGCTTTCCAGTACCAGCAATCCCAGATCACTTTGGCTGCTTGAGATTTTCTAGGCCATTCAGATAACTGAAAGTTTACTTTTTCTTTCCTCTTACTTGTAGAGTTTAGTTATTGAGGCCCCAGCCACAGGCGTGAAATGGCTGGTCAGGCTTTAACCTTGCGGATGCTCTGGGTCCCTGACGCTGTGAGGCTGTGAAGGTGATGCTCAGCTTTCCAGCTCTCTCTTCCTGCTTGACAGATTCTCCCCAACTCGTTAAGAGTGGCTTCTAAGACCTAGGGCCACATCTCAGGCTCATATTCCAGATCTGAAGCCTGAATCCCACTCTCTCTTGTAAGCTCTTTGATACTTTTGTGTGCTGTGTGCTCAGATGCTCAGTTGTGTCTGACTCTTTGCAACCCCATGGACTGTAGCCCACCAGGCTCCCCTGTCCATGGGATTCTCCAGGCAAGAATGCTGGAGTGGGCTGCCATGTCCTCCTCCAGGGGATCTTCCTGACTCAGGGATCAAATCCCAGTCTCTAACATTCCCTGCATTGGCAGGTGGATTCTTTAACCACAGCGCCACCTGGGAAACTTCTAGGAATAATTAAAGCATTTCATCTGGGTTTCTTTGTTGTGGTCACTGGGAAGGTTAGTTCTAATTATGCAGTTTATCACTGTCTGGAGGAGGCAGTAGTGAATCTCATCTGTCTTAGAGACTGATGGAAGAGCATGGAGTACCAGCTGCTCTTTGCTAGCTCATGGTTAGGGAACTTCCTCCATCCACTCCTAGTATGTCATCCGGGTTGTAACTGGAAAGTGGGGGTTGGGATGAATACATTTCCACAAACTGGATATAGCTAAATATAGATATATTTCCCTATATAGAAGAGACGAATTCCACAGGCTTTTCTTAATTAGGTGGGTGACTTGGCAGATAAAGCGGTTCTAGGAGTTGCTTCTGGATCCCCATCAGTCATCAGTTTCCATCCGGCTTCTTCCTTCTCTTTCATACTGTCCTGCAGAGAGATGGGGATTTAGGACCAAGGACCCCGATGAGGGAGCAAGATGCTTTGTGTTCCAGCAACTGTTAGGAAGTAAAACAAAAAACTAGACCATATTTGAGCTAGGTGAGGTTTCTTCCCTTCAGCATGGGCCCAGGCATTTCCATCTGGAGAGTGGAATTTCTCACCCCTGGCCGAGGCTATTCCTTGCGGAAACTGATCTGTTGTGTCCACAAGGCTCAGGGTGGCCTTTCCAGAGGACTCTTCTTAAATCTTATTTTTCAGAAGAAGCTCTGTGTTCCTTTCTGGCTTCTCAAAGGCACATGGTTACCTATGTTTTCTCAAAATCAGCTGCCAATTGTATTTTCCCCCTGCCTCAATCCAAATCTTACAGAGGTTTTCCCAGCAGCTTTCATGAAGCCAGAGAAATTTACCATGAGTTTCAAACTCTGTATTGAGTTTGGAAAGGTTGGGTGAGGGAGCACAGAATGGCAGGAGGCCCTCCCTCCCACCAAACCAGAGCCTCCACTGGCTTTTTTGAAGGGGGAGGACGCTTGTGCTTATTTGGGGATCTTTTTTTTTTTTTTTTTTTCCCTGAAAACCTTAGAACTGTCCTCTCAGAAAATTGCTTCTCCCCAGGGGACTGCAGGTCAGGAGTGTAGCCATTGGGTGTAATGATGAAAGGTATGTGATCAGGGATCTATCTTTCTAGAAAGGCTTTTTTGTGGGGAGGGGAGGGTATCCCCACCACATGTTCGGAGACCACCTCTTCTTACCTTCTGTGTATTCCATGATGATTTATTCAGCTTATTTGGATTTTCATTTACTTTTACAATATTTCACACATAGGAAAGATTACATATAACTATTATAACATATTGCATATAACTATGCATATTGCTAGAGATGGAAACCCTCCAATTAGCTTTTAATAACTGTCCTTAGGGAATTCCCTAGTGATCCAGTGGTTCAGACTCTGCACTCCCAATGCAGGAGGCTTGGGTTCGATCCTTGGTCAGGGAACTAGATTCCACACGTTGCAACTAAGAGTTTACACACTGCAACTAAGACCCAGAGCAGCCAAACAGATGAACTGATAAATACACAAATATTTTTTAGAAAGATAATTAAAAGAAAAACTGTCCTTAAGCAACAAGTCTGTCATTCCACTCCTAAGTAATTCTAGATTGTAACTGATCCCTTTGGAAGAAATGGTAAATGACTTAATTAATTTTGAAGAAGCAAATTTTCTATTCTCCCAAAAAATGTGCCCCCCCCATGATTATTTTTGAAGGCAGAACTACTAGAAAACCCCACCAACCATAAGAACTTATGAACCAAGATGTCTGAAAACTCTTCAGCCTGAAAGGAAGTGAATTAATTCCTCCAGCATGATTCATTTTAGGTACAAGCCAGCTTCCTTTATTTACCAGTAACTTAGACTCTTAAGCTGATGTTTCTAAAGAGGTATAATTATTTTGACATCAAGGCCATATTCTATATCTTTAACATCAGATTTTCCATTTATTTGAAGCTGAGGTTTTTCCCAGCCATTTTGAGACCGTTTTGTCTGCTAATAAGAGATAATATGCTGTGATTTCAATAACATGTGTGAAAAGCCCAGGAAATTCAGACAGTCAGCTGAGCAAACTTCTGTACTTGTCATAGAGAGCTGCACACTGCCTTCAGAATGTGTCTGTGATAGCGTGCGTGAGAGCTACGGCGCTTCAGTTGTGTCCAATTCTTTGCGACCCTATGGACTGTAGCCCGCCAGTCTCCTCTGTCCGTGGGATTCTCCAGGCAAGAACACTGGAGTGGGTTGCCCTACCTACCTCCAGGGGATCTTCCTGACCCAGGGATTGAACCCACGTCTCTTATGTCTCCAGCATTGGCAGGTGGGTTCTTAACCACTAGTGCCACCTGGGAAGCCCCAGAAGCCATAGTACCTTTTACCAAACTTTTTACCAAATAGAGCTTTTTAGAAGACTCAGGACAGTAAAGTGTGATAGCTCTTTCAACAGAAATAAAAGGGACAGAGAAATTCAGAAATCTGCAATGATTTTATTGGTAAGAAGAGAATAAGGAAGATGATTGCAGTGAACCACTTAGAAGGGGAGATGAGAAGTATGTTAACAACAGAGAAACTGACTGTTTTGAGCTTTCCGGAAAGAAGGAGCAAAAATGAAAAATGTCTTGACCAATTACTCTAACAACCCACACATCTGCTGTGTAATAAAGCCAGTGAAATATGGCTCATCAAACGGACAGGGAGAACTTTAGGGTGTACAGAGTAAAGAGAGAGAGAGAATTTTCTTTTTCTGTACTGTGAGAATTTGTCTAGTAAATAGTTCTGGGCATGTCGTGGCCTAAATAACTGTAAAAATTTTCCTATACTTTACCATTTTCTTGAGCTGAATGGAAATTAAAGACAAATAAAAGGCTTAGATCCTTAACTAATTTTTTTAGGTCTCTAGATGAAGGGCAATAATGAGTAGGAGTCGAGCAGGAAAATGCTTATAGTTTATTATTTTGTTTAAAAGCTTGATGTCTTATTTCTAAAATTTTGTGCATGCTTTCATTCTTCAGGAGTCATTTGCTGAATTTGTTAATCCTGAAAACCCCCTTTTTATGAGCAGTCTTTGAACCTGAAATGCATTTAAAGAATAAGAGGAGGTTAAAAAAAAAAATCCTCTGACATCTCTCTCTGATTTATTCAGAAACAGATCCCCAGAACCAAAGATCTATGTATAGGTCCTTTAGCAGCTGAATTGTATTTCACCAGCAAACAATACTGTTTTGCTCTGCACTCCTGAGTTGAGGATTTAGCAACTAAACTACCACTGCCACCACAATATATTGAATAACCTTCTCGTCTTCTGTTCCACCTTTCCTGTTGGTAAGAAATAATAAGAGCATTATTATTTAATTATCACCACTCGACGCTATGTCAGATTTCAGTAATCTAAAACTATACTGTCTTAAACTGAGATTGTTTGAAATAAGATCTTTCCTGTCCAGTAATAGATACCTAGAAAAGGAGGTGGATAGTTACAGACACCGGGAGTAGAATCACAAATATATACATTCATAGTTTTGATTTTGGGGTAATCATAAGCTTTGCTTCTGGAAGGACACATGAGACCTTGTGAGCAGTGGCAAAGGAAGAAGTAACTGGTTACACAGGTGGTGTTGGGTTATCAGTCGTGTCCGACTCTTTGTGACCCCGTGGACTGCAGCATGCCAGGCTTCCCTGTCCTTCACCATCTCCCAGAGCTTGCTCAAACTTCTATCCATTGAGTAGGTGATGCCAACCATCCATCCTCTATCGTCCCGTTCTCCACCTGCCTTCAATCTTTCCCAGCATTAGGGTCTTTTCCAGTGAGTTGGCTCTTTGCATCACATGGCCGAAGCATTGGAATGTCAGCTTCAGCATCAGTGCTTCCAGTGAACACCCAGGACTGATCTCCTTTAGGATGGACTAGTTGGATCTCCTTTCAGTCCAAGGGACTCTCAAGAGTCTTCTCCAACACCACAGTTCAAAAGCATCAATTCTTCGGCGCTCAGCCTTCTTCACAGTCCAACTCTCACATCCATACATGACTACTGGAAAAACCATAGCTTCGACTAGACAGACCTTTGTTGGCCAAGTGATATCTCTGCTTTTTAATATGCTGTCTAGGTTGGTCTTAGCTTTTCTTCCAAAGAGTAAGCATCTTTTAATTTCATGGCTGCAGTCACCGTCTACAGTGATTTTGGAGCCCAAGAAAATAAAATCTGTCACTGTTTCCATTGTTTCCCCATCTATTTGCCATGAAGTGATGGGACTGGATGCCATGATCTTACATGCTGAGTTTTAAGCCAGCTTTTACACTTTCCTCTCTCACTTTCATCAAGAGGCTCTTTAGTTCCTTTTCACTTTCTGCCTTAAAGGTGGTGTCATCTACATATCTGAGGTTACTGATATTTCTCCCTGCAATCTTGATTCTGGCTTGAGCTTCATCCAGTCTGGCATTTCACATGATATACTCTGCAAATAAGTTAAATAAGCAAGGTGACAATATACAGCCTTAACATACTCCTTTCCCAATTTAGAATCAATCCATTGTTCCATGTCTGGTTCTAACTGTTGCTTCTTGACCTGCATACAGATTTCACAGGAGGCAGGTAAGGTGGTCAGTATTCCCATCTCTTGAAGAATTTTCCATAGTTTGTTGTGATCTACACAGTCAAAGGCTTGAGCATAGTCAGTGAAGCAGACGTAGAGGTGAGGGAAGGGATTTTTAAATTTTATAGTTTTCCATACTATTTAATTTTTACCATGAACCTATATTTTTATTTAATAAGTAAATATGGGGGAAAATTAAGAAAGTATAAAACAGAAAATAAGCCACTGTATATGAGATCCTGCAGCTCTGAATTTAACCTCTGGATTCCTTTCTCAGTGGAAATTCTAGCTTTCATGAGTCATCAGACCCAAGTCTGTATCAACTCAGTTATGTCATCCTCCATGGTTTTGTGTAACTTATCTTATGTAGCATATTTTCAATCCCTCTCAGACCTGTGTTTCCTTTGAGCCTCACAATGGCACTGTCCAGTATGTTGGACTGGTGTTATATGATTCCCATTTTATAGGTGAAAAGACTGAAGCTTAAGAAAGATAGGTGACTTATCAGAGTTGACATGTTCACTACCCATGAAGTTCAGAGCTAGAAGTCAAGTTCAGTGTGCCTTTAACCCTTGTAGGAAGAACTTGGCCATTTATTTTGGACATTAAAAAATAATCCAAGCTGTCTCCTCTCCTGTTTCATGCCATAGCATCTATTTCATTCTGTCTTACATCATGGTTAGATGTGTAATTGTTTTCCTCATTAATTTTTATCACCCTAGACTGTCTCTCTTCTTTTTCTAGCCTTTCTGTGTCTGGTCCATTTGATGCATATATTAGTTCTTAATCTTTGTTTTATGGAATTGGATACTCAAGGTACTTTCTCCTACATAATAATCCATTTTTAGGAAAACAAAATAGTAAAAGCCATTTCCACAAGACTAATATCATTGTCCACAAGAGAATCCAAGCCACGTAATGTTTGAGCTGGAAGAAAACCATCTTTGTGAATATTTATTTTGTTTTAGAAATGAGGAACCTGAAGATCAAATGAGTGACTCAGGATCACACAGGCATGAGAGGTGACCTGGTATCAGAGGCCGGGTCTCTTTCAGCCCAGCCTGGCTCCTGCTGCAGCAATCATTACAGACACTCTTCTTGTCATCAGGCATTTAAATGAATGGTCAGTGTCGGCGAAAGATGGGACACACTTGCAGCAGTAACCATGAAGTGGTAACCTCAAACAGAAAATGAGGTATCGAGCTGATTTTTCCATGTTTTAGTGAATGATTTTGCAGTTTACTTCCTTTTAAAGCAAACTTGGTATATACCTGCCAGCATTTCCACAAAAGGATTGGAAGTAGGAATCTTTAGATGGTAAGTAATCCCCACCTTGAGCATTTACAATAGAGTCAAATCACCGTCGCTTGTGGGCAAATCTAGGTGCATAGCATCAAAGTTGTGAATGAGGAATTAATAGTGTTTTCTATCTTCCTTGTTGACTTTTTAAAATGCGAGCCATTCCTGGCTTGGTGAATAAGCCACCTGTTCTCCTCTTAAATGAGGAGTGACGAGTCCTCCAGTTCCTAAATTCACCCCTGGGTACCTGAGTGCTCAAAAGTGATTCCTAGTTTTCATATATGCTGAGAAGGGAGCTGGAAAGACCTTTTTTTTTTTTTTTTGTCTGAAGCTATGCAGAGGAGAAACAGAGGGACAAATTCCAGATAGGGTGACAGTATCAAAAGTGTGAAGACCGGGGGAGCCCTGGGCGTCAGATTCACTGAGACAGAATGCCTTTTTATGACGTATGTTCTTTTTTGTGCCACCTCCTATTGGATTCATACTGTCCTCAAAGGCACCAGCTCCAGAAGGTATAGTTGTAAAAGACATCAGGGGAACAGACATCTTTAAAAATTCAATTCAGTTCAACAAATATTTACGGTAGGTGCTGTAGGAGAGTTACGGTAAAAATCGCAGAAGACCAGCCCAGCTTTTCTGGAGACTGGAGTCTGTGCTGTCCAGACTTGTCCGCATGTGGGAATCATCCAGGGACCCTCAAAAATCGCTGAGGTCTGTGTCCAGTCTACCACCCCCGATCAAACTTGTGATCCAGCTGGTTTGGGATGTGGCCTAAGGTTTGGAATAGTTGAAAAGAGAATTCTAAAAGTGCAGTCAAATTTGGGAATTAGTGGTCTGTGGAGTGGTTTTCAGCCTTGACTGACTATATTAGAATCACCTGGACTGTATATGTATGTCTGTACATTTGTGTGTATGTGTATATGTATGCACGTGTATGCAACCATAAGCATATGCACACATGTGTATACAAATGCATGTGTGTATAAGCGTGTATATGCATGGTCATATACCCACATGCATAATATACATACAGGGCTTCTGTGGTAGCTCAGATGGTAAAGAATCTGCCTACAAAGCAGGAGACCCGGGTTCAATCCCTGGGCCGGGAAGATCCCCTGGAGACGGGAATGGCTACCCACTCCTGTATTCCTGCCTGGAGAATCCCAGGGACAGAGGAGCATGGTGGGCTACAGCCAGTGGGGTTGCAAACAGTCAACACAACTGGGCGACTAGCACTTTGTTAGCCCTTATACATACATGCCCAGGCTCCAGCTCTTGAGATTCTGATTTACATGGTTTGGGATGGAGTCCAGACATCCATATTATTTAGAACCATGGTTCACCAAATTGCTGACGCCTGGGTCTGACTCCAGACACTGGTTTAATTGGTCTGGGGTCTTGTCTAGTCATCAGAATCTTTTCAACCCCCTTCCCCCTGCCATGTGATTCAAATACGCCGTCAAGGCTGCAATCTACAGGGTTAATGAGCGAGACCTGGCTACCTTGTGCATAGCAGGTTCTCAAGAAAAGTGGTTCACTCTAAATGAAAACTAGATAGACTAATTTGTAAGAAAAGTCAGTGCTGTAAAAATTGTACATTCCTTGTTCCTTGGGCCTTTCTGCAGGCCTGCATATGTGATGCAGTGATTTGGAGGGGGAGGAGGATGTCAAAAACCTCATCAATTCAGCTCGCAGCCATAGCTTTTGTCGTGGCCGCCAGTGAAACTTCAGCTGAAACTGACAGCCAAGATCTTCCTAATTGCTCTCCTCCATTATATCTGCTTGTGATGGGCGGGGCCATCTGCCTGTCACACTCCTGATGTGTCCCACATTGTGTTTTAAAGAAAAACAACCAGAAACTGGCTTCTGTGAGATCTCTGCTCCAGCCCTGGATTCAGCCTGAGGTGAACTCTGTCCTGGGCAGCCAGCATCTGCGAGGGCCCTCCCAGCCCACCCCGCCCAAGGCTAGGGAGAGCTCTCTGGAGCCCAGAGCACAGGGTTGCCTGGTTTCCTTTGTTCCCTAGGTGATTCTTGATTAGTCCAAGGGGTACTGGGAGGGGAAGTATTTCCGCATCTGGCCCCGGTGAATGCAGCTGCTTTCAGCCTTGGAGAGGCTCCACCACCCTGGAAAGGGGGAGACTGCCAGGCAGGAAGTTCACCGCAGCTGCTTACAGGGCAAAATCTGAACCCTCCCTCCTGTTGGTCTTTGAAGGCTCTAGGGCACTGATGCTGAAACTCGAGTGGATCAGAATCCCCTGGAGTTGTGTTAAACTACAGATCACTGGGGCAGCTCCCAGATTTTCTGATTCTGTCGGGCAGGCGTGGGGCCAAGAATTTGCATGTGTGATATCGGAGGAAGGACCCAGATGGCACCTGTGTGATTTAGCAAAAGGACGTTACTTGATTGCTGCAAATTTACCTAATGGTCACAGGATCAATTGAAATGACCTCCAACTATAAGATTGATAGGTTAATTGATTTTTAAAAATTATGTCTACATGCTAGGTGTTGTTCAAACCTTGTTTCTACAAGGGAGAGGAAGAGGTGGGTCCTCACTGAGCGTCTTGTCTTGTGGAGGCGGGGTGGGTGACGCAGCAGTAAAGGGACAAGCACAGTACTGACCGCTTAGTGGAGGGAGTGTCCGGGCTCCACTGGGACACACGTGAGCAGGAGGAGTGTGGCTCAGGGTTGGCTTCCAGGAGTAGGTGATNGTGGGTCCTCACTGAGCGTCTTGTCTTGTGGAGGCGGGGTGGGTGACGCAGCAGTAAAGGGACAAGCACAGTACTGACCGCTTAGTGGAGGGAGTGTCCGGGCTCCACTGGGACACACGTGAGCAGGAGGAGTGTGGCTCAGGGTTGGCTTCCAGGAGTAGGTGATTCTGGGGTGGGATCCTGGGGGATGACTAGGGGACTGCCAGGTGAAGAACGTGGGGCAGAGTTCCGGGGGCAGTGTGAGCAGAGATGTGCGGGAAGGTGAGCACGCCTGATGTGGGGAGCCCCACGTGGTTTAGGGTGATTGATGGGGAGCAGAGAGCTTAGTCTGGACAAGAAGGCAGGGGCCAGATCCCGTGGGTGCCTGTTTTCCACACGGAAGAGTCTGGGCTGATCCAAAAGCCAGGACGGTCACTGAAGGGTTTTAGGTAGGTGAGTAACACCATCAGCTTCGCCTGCAAGTTGGAAAACGGGCTGCAGGGAGCAAGCGCCTGCAGGAGGCACGGGAGACTGTCATGGCAGTCCCCCTAGGACGTGATGAGGCCACAGGGGACGTGACCTTTACATCACCTGTCCTTGCGTCGCCCTCTGCTTCTGCTCAGTATTTCAGACACTCAAAGTTATTTCCAGTGGGTGTATCAGCTGATTTCTTGAGTGTCTGCTGTGTGTGCTTTTAGAGTGGAACCAGGCAATCAGTCTTGTGCTTCCCCTATAGAGATGCTGTGTTTCAAGGAAAATCAAGTTAAAATGAACATCAAGGGCAACCTTAGAACAGGTGAGCCCCACATGAAGGGCCTGTGTGGAAGGGATCAGACATTTCCAAATGTTTAGTCTGATGAGGTCAGGGAGGGATGGTCTCTGCATGTTGTCTGTCTGTTGTGGTATGAGTTTTTCCTTTTTGGTTCTAACTGGGAGTCACTTTTCCCTCTCTTGCTCCTACCTTGAGAACAGATTCCAAATCCAAGTCTTAGTCCAGCCACCTGTTGTCAGCTGTCTTCCCCCACCTCCCTGCCCTTCGGTTTGGGGACTTAGGCGGGGCAGTTTCCTAAATTCCTAGTACCCTGGAGATGGCTTGAGTGCTGGGGATCATGGAGGAAAAGGGATGTTCAAAGCAGAAAAGACCCACNCCAGACTTGTCCGCATGTGGGAATCATCCAGGGACCCTCAAAAATCGCTGAGGTCTGTGTCCAGTCTACCACCCCCGATCAAACTTGTGATCCAGCTGGTTTGGGATGTGGCCTAAGGTTTGGAATAGTTGAAAAGAGAATTCTAAAAGTGCAGTCAAATTTGGGAATTAGTGGTCTGTGGAGTGGTTTTCAGCCTTGACTGACTATATTAGAATCACCTGGACTGTATATGTATGTCTGTACATTTGTGTGTATGTGTATATGTATGCACGTGTATGCAACCATAAGCATATGCACACATGTGTATACAAATGCATGTGTGTATAAGCGTGTATATGCATGGTCATATACCCACATGCATAATATACATACAGGGCTTCTGTGGTAGCTCAGATGGTAAAGAATCTGCCTACAAAGCAGGAGACCCGGGTTCAATCCCTGGGCCGGGAAGATCCCCTGGAGACGGGAATGGCTACCCACTCCTGTATTCCTGCCTGGAGAATCCCAGGGACAGAGGAGCATGGTGGGCTACAGCCAGTGGGGTTGCAAACAGTCAACACAACTGGGCGACTAGCACTTTGTTAGCCCTTATACATACATGCCCAGGCTCCAGCTCTTGAGATTCTGATTTACATGGTTTGGGATGGAGTCCAGACATCCATATTATTTAGAACCATGGTTCACCAAATTGCTGACGCCTGGGTCTGACTCCAGACACTGGTTTAATTGGTCTGGGGTCTTGTCTAGTCATCAGAATCTTTTCAACCCCCTTCCCCCTGCCATGTGATTCAAATACGCCGTCAAGGCTGCAATCTACAGGGTTAATGAGCGAGACCTGGCTACCTTGTGCATAGCAGGTTCTCAAGAAAAGTGGTTCACTCTAAATGAAAACTAGATAGACTAATTTGTAAGAAAAGTCAGTGCTGTAAAAATTGTACATTCCTTGTTCCTTGGGCCTTTCTGCAGGCCTGCATATGTGATGCAGTGATTTGGAGGGGGAGGAGGATGTCAAAAACCTCATCAATTCAGCTCGCAGCCATAGCTTTTGTCGTGGCCGCCAGTGAAACTTCAGCTGAAACTGACAGCCAAGATCTTCCTAATTGCTCTCCTCCATTATATCTGCTTGTGATGGGCGGGGCCATCTGCCTGTCACACTCCTGATGTGTCCCACATTGTGTTTTAAAGAAAAACAACCAGAAACTGGCTTCTGTGAGATCTCTGCTCCAGCCCTGGATTCAGCCTGAGGTGAACTCTGTCCTGGGCAGCCAGCATCTGCGAGGGCCCTCCCAGCCCACCCCGCCCAAGGCTAGGGAGAGCTCTCTGGAGCCCAGAGCACAGGGTTGCCTGGTTTCCTTTGTTCCCTAGGTGATTCTTGATTAGTCCAAGGGGTACTGGGAGGGGAAGTATTTCCGCATCTGGCCCCGGTGAATGCAGCTGCTTTCAGCCTTGGAGAGGCTCCACCACCCTGGAAAGGGGGAGACTGCCAGGCAGGAAGTTCACCGCAGCTGCTTACAGGGCAAAATCTGAACCCTCCCTCCTGTTGGTCTTTGAAGGCTCTAGGGCACTGATGCTGAAACTCGAGTGGATCAGAATCCCCTGGAGTTGTGTTAAACTACAGATCACTGGGGCAGCTCCCAGATTTTCTGATTCTGTCGGGCAGGCGTGGGGCCAAGAATTTGCATGTTTGATATCGGAGGAAGGACCCAGATGGCACCTGTGTGATTTAGCAAAAGGACGTTACTTGATTGCCGCAAATTTACCTAATGGTCACAGGATCAATTGAAATGACCTCCAACTATAAGATTGATAGGTTAATTGATTTTTAAAAATTATGTCTACATGCTAGGTGTTGTTCAAACCTTGTTTCTACAAGGGAGAGGAAGAGGTGGGTCCTCACTGAGCGTCTTGTCTTGTGGAGGCGGGGTGGGTGACGCAGCAGTAAAGGGACAAGCACAGTACTGACTGCTTAGTGGAGGGAGTGTCCGGGCTCCACTGGGACACACGTGAGCAGGAGGAGTGTGGCTCAGGGTTGGCTTCCAGGAGTAGGTGATTCTGGGGTGGGATCCTGGGGGATGACTAGGGGACTGCCAGGTGAAGAACGTGGGGCAGAGTTCCGGGGGCAGTGTGAGCAGAGATGTGCGGGAAGGTGAGCACGCCTGGTGTGGGGAGCCCCACGTGGTTTAGGGTGATTGATGGGGAGCAGAGAGCTTAGTCTGGACAAGAAGGCAGGGGCCAGATCCCGTGGGTGCCTGTTTTCCACACGGAAGAGTCTGGGCTGATCCAAAAGCCAGGACGGTCACTGAAGGGTTTTAGGTAGGTGAGTAACACCATCAGCTTCGCCTGCAAGTTGGAAAACGGGCTGCAGGGAGCAAGCGCCTGCAGGAGGCACGGGAGACTGTCATGGCAGTCCCCCTAGGACGTGATGAGGCCACAGGGGACGTGACCTTTACATCACCTGTCCTTGCGTCGCCCTCTGCTTCTGCTCAGTATTTCAGACACTCAAAGTTATTTCCAGTGGGTGTATCAGCTGATTTCTTGAGTGTCTGCTGTGTGTGCTTTTAGAGTGGAACCAGGCAATCAGTCTTGTGCTTCCCCTATAGAGATGCTGTGTTTCAAGGAAAATCAAGTTAAAATGAACATCAAGGGCAACCTTAGAACAGGTGAGCCCCACATGAAGGGCCTGTGTGGAAGGGATCAGACATTTCCAAATGTTTAGTCTGATGAGGTCAGGGAGGGATGGTCTCTGCATGTTGTCTGTCTGTTGTGGTATGAGTTTTTCCTTTTTGGTTCTAACTGGGAGTCACTTTTCCCTCTCTTGCTCCTACCTTGAGAACAGATTCCAAATCCAAGTCTTAGTCCAGCCACCTGTTGTCAGCTGTCTTCCCCCACCTCCCTGCCCTTCGGTTTGGGGACTTAGGCGGGGCAGTTTCCTAAATTCCTAGTACCCTGGAGATGGCTTGAGTGCTGGGGATCATGGAGGAAAAGGGATGTTCAAAGCAGAAAAGACCCACGCATGCCCACTGCAGTAGTTAAGGAATTGTGCATGAAGGAAACCCCAAAGAGGGCTGCAGTGAGCTAGTGCTTGGGTAGAGAGTATGCTCTCATCTGTCCCTGACCCATCTTAAAAAAAAAAATCAACACTGGTAGATTCTGCTTGTGGTCCTTCATACTTCATCTGGTAATGAAAATTTGATTTGTGGTTTCCTCTCATAGGGCTCTTCAGCTCAGCGTAATTGATCCATCTCCAACAAGTGGCTCTTGAGGAAATCAGTTCCTACAAGTCTCGTTAGGACCCAGAGAGCCTTCCAGGGATGTTGGAGGCTCCTTCTCCCCTTTGCACCCCTTCCCCCTGCAGGTTGTGGGGTTTCCCCATCGGCTGAGTGAGGGGCTCCCTCAGAAGCTCTGAGTGGGCTGCCGCTGGGGAGGCAGGGGTCCCCTTAAGTAGACTGATGGCCAGCGTCAGTGAGCAGTCTGTGCTCCGAGGTAATGGCATGAAGATGTACAGGTCGTCAGTGCCTAGGTGGCTTTGCTGCTTCACACCAGCCCGGTAGATGTGAGACTTGATCACCGAATGAATTGCTGGCAGCCAGCCTCAGACTGCAGGAGCGAGAGCAGAAAGGACTGGCGTGACCTCGGTTGGTGTTTGCTCTGGCCACCGTATGCTGTCCAAAGAGGCACAGCCTGAATTCCTCAGTGAGGGCTGTCCCGGGCTTTTTGCTGGTGACATGGCCAACTGGGATTCTTCTTGCTGGAGGGCTGCTGAAAAGGTTTGCCGAATGTCCAGGCGGATTTTCCTTGACTTTTGGCTCGTTAAGGCAGAGCTGCTTTTATCCTGACTCCATCTGCTATTTGTCTCTGAAGGAAACTCACCACATAGTGGCTACCATCCTGGAAGTCTGTACTTAGGCCACTTGAGGGGGCTCTGCTTTCTCTCTCTTTCGTGGTGCTTACTGTCGGCCCTGCCCCATGGACCTGGGTACGTGCTAAGTCGATTCCGTTGTGTCTCTTTGCCTCCCTATGGACCATAGCCCACCAGGCTCCTCTGTCCATGGGATTCTCCAGGCAAGAATACTGGAGTGGGTTGCCATGCCCTCCTCCAGGGGATCTTCCCGACCCAGGGATTGAACCCATGCCTCTTATGTCTGTTGCATTGGCAGACGGGTCCTTTACCACCAGTGCCACCTGGGAGGCCCCAGTGGCCAGCACTAGAATACAAGTTGTTTAATTCTCTAATGACATTGACCGTGCTAGTCAGATGCTTAGTAAATCTTCAAGTCAGGAACGTAAGCATATTACTGAGCTTTCCTGCCGCCCTCTTGCTTTCCATTCTCCATCACACAGCAGCTTCTGTCTACCTGTATGCTTGATCTAGGGGCCTGAGTTCCATTTGGCTCTGAGTCAACGTGTTATCGGAATGTGTCTGCCTTTATGCTGCCCATGGGGCCTTTTGCCTTATACTGGCCCGGTAGGAATGCTTGATGCATTTATTCCTCCTTCACTCTGTGAGTAATAAGGGTCATAGTTTGCATATTCATTCTGGGTCTTCTCAGTGTACCAAGATGCACTAGTGTTTTTACTTAAAAAGTGAGGAAACAGGATGTATTAATTATCTCTTGCTGTGCAACAAACAATCCCCCAATTTGAAAGCTTAAAATGGCAAGCATTTATTATCTTATAGTTGTTGTGGTCCAGAATTTGGAAGTGGCTTGGCTGAGTGCATCTAGTGTAGGGCCTCTGGTGAGGTTGCAGTCAAGATGTTGGCTGGGGTCATAGACATCTGGAGACTTGCCCTGGGAGGGAGAAAGAGGGGTCAAGCTCATGTGTGGCTGTTGCCTAGAGGCCTCAGTTCCTCCCTTTGAACTTACTTAAACCATGTGAAGCGTGTGGGTTCCTGGGTCTGAACAAAGGGATGAGCAGGGGTGGCTGAGTCCATTCTCTGCTAAAAGCTCACTTCTTCAGGTGGGTGACTTGGAGCCTGCTGTAGAGAACTCCCATGAGCTGTTGAGGGTGAAAAATGATTGGGATACCCAGTTACAGAATTTAGAGTTACTCTGACAACAGTTATTGACTAGGAGACATATCAGTACAGTCACTGCAGGCAAGTGCTTCTATACATTCCTGGGAATATGAAGCTCGTTTTTCGTTTAAATCTTTACTTTTGGGATGGGATTGCTACCTGGTGGTGACACCCGTAAATTGCAGGGTTTTTTTGAGATATACACCCTGGTGGCTCAGATGGTGAAGAATCTGCCTGCCCTACAGGAGATCCAGGTTCTATCTCTGGGTTGGGAAGATCCCTTGGAGAAGGGAATGGCTACCCACTGCAGTATTCTTGCCTGGAGAATTCAATAGACAGAGGAGCCTGGTGGCTAGTCCATGGGGTCTAAAGAGTCAAACCCAACTGAGTGACGGACACTTTCCCTTTATATCTTTTAAAATACTTTCAGTTTGAAAAGATAGTTATGAAATGACGCTGGGAGAAAATTTGCATCATACCTTTCAAAGCTCATTTAACAAACTCTACCTCACTTAGTTACAACAAAAATTCTGTAGAGTAAATAGAGCAGGTGTTATCTTACGTTATAGATGGGAAACAGGCGGTAGAGACGGAAACGTTGCCCAAAGCTCGGCGTAAGTCAGTAGAGCAAGGGCGAGGGCTGGAACTTAGGCCTCCAAGTCTACACCAGCAGAGCTGGTGGCAGATGCTTCAGAAGAGGGTTTATTAAGTAAAGGGGGGAAGGAGGGGCACATGGAAGACATTTCAGTTCCCAAGACTGCTGCTGAACACAAGATTCCAGCTATTGGCTTCACAGAAGGGTTTGCAGCTGTCTGTCTGCAGGGCTGATGATGTCTTTTATGTCAGTATTGCTGAGTGTTCCTTTTTGGTGGTAGAATGAAGAGGCCTTGCTGCTTCTGTTCTGCTGCAGCCTAATAAACCCACCCTGTAGGCTTCCTTGGTGGTGCAGTGGTAAAGACTTCACTGGCCAATCCAGGAGACACAAGAGATGCAGGTTTGATCCCT
The DNA here is from genome assembly GCA_006410675.1 of Oreotragus oreotragus. Lineage (NCBI taxonomy): Eukaryota > Metazoa > Chordata > Mammalia > Artiodactyla > Bovidae > Oreotragus > Oreotragus oreotragus. The sequence continues at coordinate 72,234 of SJYX01005450.1, forward strand.
GGGTAGGGAAGATCCCCTGGAGAAGGACTGGCAACCCACTCCAGTATTCTTGCCTGGAAAATTCCATGGGCAGAGGAGCCTCGTGGGCTACAGTCCATGGGGTCGCAAAGAACTGGACATGATTGAGTGCACAGCACAACAAACCCACCCCCAAACTTGATGTCTTCACACAATGGTGACTTATTCTTATTTCTCAGGATTGTGTGATTTGGGCAGTGCTTGGCTGGGTGATGATTCTGCTTCATGCGGCATCAAATGGGACTATTTGTTTAGCTGCTGTCAGCTGCTGACTGGGTTGGGTTGGCCCAGAAGGTCCGAGAAGGCTTCCCTCACAGGCCTCACACCTCGTGTTCTTCCATTGTGATCCCTCTCCGCGTCTGGCTTGGGCTTCCTCGCAGCATGGTTGTCTCGAGGTAGCCGGACTTCTTACGGAGAGGCTGGCTCCTGAGGCAGTAAGCAGCAGTTGATGGTTCTCTTGAGACCCAGGCTCCGGAGTCCCAGAGTGAACATCATTCCCATCACCCTCTGCTGGTCAGTTAGTCACAAGGTCAACCCAGACTCACAGGGAGGAGAAACGGACTCCACTTCTTGGCGGGCAGGGTAGCATGCACACACAATGGTGGGAGGAGACGCTGGTGGCCAATTTAGGCCTCTGTCTACTACAAAAACATTCGTGTGTTCAGTTGGTAAGGAAAACTCACCATCCGTAAGCACGAAGAAAAACTATCTGTTAAAGCCACCAAGTGTGCATAAGGCATTTGTGAAAATTCAGAAATAACAAGTTCAGCCCAATGTGAGGATTAGGTGGAGGAACAACCCTGGGGTACGGGTCCTCTCTCTGCCTATTGGCAGACCAGGCTCTCGTAGGGGCTCTTTTCTGGGATTGCAGGTAGTTCCAGGAATCATGGCCTTGGCCTTAAAGATTACTTTATGTTTCAATGCTATTCTCTCAAATCATTCCACCCTCACCTTCTCCCATAGAGGCCAAAAGTCTGTTCTAGCAATGAAACATGTATGTTACCATATATGACATAGATCGCCAGTCCAGGTTTGAGGCATGAGACAGGGTGCTCAGGGCCAGAGCACTGGGATAACCCTGAGGGATGGGATGGGGAGGGAGGTGGGAGGGGAGTTCAGGATAGGGGACACATGTACACGCATGGCTGATGCATGTCAGTTCAGTCCAGTTCAGTTCAGTCGCTCAGTCGTGTCCGACTCTTTGTGACCCCATGAATCACAGCACGCCAGGCCTCCCTGTTCATCACCACCTCCCAGAGTTCACTCAGACTCACGTCCATCGAGTCCGTGATGCCATCCAGCCATCTCATCCTCAGTCGTCCCCTTCTCCTCCTGCCCCCAATCCCTCCCAGCATCAGAGGCTTTTCCAATGAGTCAACTCTTCGCATGAGGTGGCCAAAGTACTGGAGTTTCAGCTTTAGCATCATTCCTTCCAAAGAAATCCCAGGGCTGATCTCCTTCAGAATGGACTGGTTGGATCTCCTTGCAGTCCAAGGGACTCTCAAGAGTCTTCTCTAACACCACAGTTCAAAAGCATCAATTCTTCGGTGCTCAGCCTTCTTCACA
>SJYX01005450.1:75986-156348 GCA_006410675.1 Oreotragus oreotragus
GATCTCCTTCAGAATGGACTGGTTGGATCTCCTTGCAGTCCAAGGGACTCTCAAGAGTCTTCTCTAACACCACAGTTCAAAAGCATCAATTCTTCGGTGCTCAGCCTTCTTCACAATCCAACTCTCACATCCATGTCAGTGTACGGCAAAAACCACTACAATACTGTAAAGTAATTAGCCTCTGATTAAAATAAATTAATTTAAAAAAAGAAAAAAAAAAAGATTACTTTATGTGTCTAACCCAAACTCAGTTCAGATAGATATTTGTAAAGAGGGAAAAGCTTGAAAATATGGCCTTAAAAGTTGGCTTGTTGGATGGTAGAAAAATATGAACTCTTCATGTCATGATAATAGTATGTCCAAAGCCTTTTATTTGGATTTGAATTATGGTTCAAATTCAGATATGCTCAAATATGTACTTCTCCAATTGTTTATGTCTAGAAAATGGTCCCTCTCTTTCAGTGTCTTTCCGTCCATCCACCCAACCACATTCTTAGTTCCTGAGCAAGCTTTTTGTTAACTCTTAACTGCATTGAGAGAATAGGATGCAGGAGTACAAATTGCAATGAACAGAATTCCCAGCTGGAGCTTCTATTGTTCTGTGTGGTTGTCCTCTCACCTGCAAATTTGCATTGCCAATGCATTTGTAGAGCTCTTTATTTTTTCAGAGCTTTCAGATGCATTATTACATTTTAATTTTCATGGCAATACCCTAAGATAACACTGAGTAAGATTGCTCCCTGGCAGAAAGAAGGAAATAGAAGTCCAATGATGTTAACACATTATTGATTGGGTGGGGGCGGGAGTGGATTTTTGCAGAAACTAATGCCTGTGGCTGATGATTTGTTATATAAATGCATATTGAAACACTCTAGTCAATAACATTGAGGTAACAAAAAATGTACTAATATGTCTCTGGTGAATACATTGTTACGAATTTGTCAAGAAGTGGCAAAACCAGATTTATGTCCTTTTTTCAGTGTTTTCTACTCTATTCCACATATCCAGTTTATAATCTGTCTACCCTAATGCCCAGGGCATGGTGACCAGTCATGATGAAAGAATAGTTCTTAGACTAAAACATTTGTTAGGAGCTTTACAACAGCCTTGATCTTGAAGTTAAGATGCAAACATATGCACCTTTAAGTAGAATTTCAGTTATGGTGTAAAAACTTGATTTTTGCAGCCAGTGGAGGGAACAGCAGAAACGTGTTAGCCGGCCCTGATGGTGGCTTTCTCTTTGGAGGGGGATTTGAGCTCATTTATTCCCTCACGGACCTGAGCGTCACACAGGACAGGAATAAGGGCAGGGTGCTCATCATGGGCTGAAGCGCTTCCACGGTGCCCACTCGGATCTTTACTGCCTAGGAGGTGGACAGGTTAGGGCCCATTGGCAACCCTGTGAAGCCACCAAGCCAGCTCAGAGCCCCACATGCAGATTCAAGAGGAAACTTTCTCGATAGCAATGAATGGGCTTTTCTGCTGTGCTAAAATTAGAGCTGAAAGATAAACACAGGTATATCACTGGAGTGAAATAATGATGTTCTGCCATATGTGGAAAGGCCAGGGTGGGTTAGCGGGCCTATCGTCCTTGGAGTTCTTCAAGACCGTGTTATGAACTGTGCAGAGATGGGGGTGCCGTGCATTCTGGTTGACCAGCGAGATAGTCTCAGTACAGTTTCTTATCCTCGCGTAATTATTATGTGGTGTTTCCTTTTACGCTCAGAACTGTTCTGTTTGGGTGATAATTATATAGCCTCCTGAACCATGAAGCTCGGCACTGAGTAGGCACCCAGGGAAGGTTAGTCCCTTTCCTTGACAAGCCAGTATGCGGGGAAGTGACCACACAGTGTGTATTTTGTGCTTTTTATTTTATTTTAATTAATCTTTATTGGAGTATAGTTGCCTTGCAGTGCTGTGCTAGCTTCTGCTGTACAGCAAAGTGAATCGGCTGTCTGTATACATATATCCCTTCTTTTTTGAATTCCCTTCCAGTTCAGGTCCCCACCGAGCACGGAGTATTTCCCTGTGCTGTATGGTAGGTTCTCACGCGTTGTCTATTTTCTGTGTGTGTTTGCACTCAGTCGTGTCCGACTCTTTGCGACCCCGTGGGCTGTAGCCTGCTAGACTTCCTTGTCCATGGAATTCTCCAGGCAAGAATAATGGAGTGGATCTTCCCGACCCAGGGATTGAACCCACGTCTCTTGTGTCTCCTGCAGTGGCAGGTGGATTCTTTACAACTGGCACCACCTGGGAAGAGTATCAATAGAATATGTATCAATCCCAGTCTCCCAGTTCATCCTACACCCTCCCACCTCCTGCCCCAGCTGTATTTTGTGCTTTTAATGAACCTGTTCTTCTTGACACTGCTGCTGCTGCTAAGTCGCGTCAGTCGTGTCCGACTCTGTGTGACCCCATAGACGGCAGCCCACCAGGCTCCCCGTCCCTGGGGTTCTCCAGGCAAGAACACTGGAGTGGGCTGCCATTTCCTTCTCCAGTGCATGAAAGTGAAAAGGGAAAGGGAAGTCGCTCAGCCGCGTCTGACACTTCGCGACCCCATGGACTGCAGCCCACCAGGCTCCTCCGTCCATGGGATTTTCCAGGCAAGAGTACTGGAGTGGGGTGCCATCGCCTTCTCCGCTTCTTGACACTAGAAGTTGAAATAAGGGCTTTTCCCTTGACTGACCTCCTCTGAACAGTGAGAACGCTTATTTGAATTCCTTTTGGCACGGTAATAGGCTTGACCTCTGCTGGCTTTCGCTTCGGTTGAGCACATAGAAAAAGTGTCTCTGGTTCTTCATAGAGAAATCAGTTATATCCTTGTAATAATATCCACTGTAATGATAACTTAGTAACCTGTTTCTCATGCATGCTGTATCTCACAGCAGTCCTCTTCAGTGGAACTAGAGTTATAGAGAGAATCCCACAACTTATTAATAATAACTGCAAAAACTGGAACTGAGACTTTTCCCACCTTTTGACCCTACATCCTCGTCTTAATGCCACCTTTCGTAGAGGCTCCCAGTGGCTATATTTGGCCATGTTGGCTTAAGGTGTTTCTCTTACTGCCCAGGAAAACTGAAGACCCAGTGAAGTGGGTGAAGCTGGAACATGCTGGCCTAGGTGACAGCACAGAATGGGTTACTCTGGAGTGTGCGTTGTTGCTAGTTTCCTCATCTCGTGTGGCCAAGGGGCACCGTCGTTAAACAAGCCTTCTATTTGTTTAGAGCTTTTATGGTTTGCAAGGTAATTTTCTTGCCTTATTTGCAGCATCTGTTTGATGCATCAGAAGCATAAAGCACAGGTGAGAGGTCTTAGGATCATCGTTTTTCCCTAACAGAGGAGGAAGGAGACTCAGCAAGATCAAGTGGATTGCTCGAGGAGACAGAGCCAGTAAAAGGCAGTGCTTGGCTCAGAGCTCAAGTATTTCTGACAGCTGACCCCCTCCTGGCCTCACATTCCTGATTTCATGGAGATTTTCGAGCATGTGGTTAAACTCAGGAGAGAAGGTTTGACTCCAGGGCCTCAGGGCTCCGAATGAGCACCTCGTGAGAGGCTGAGGTGGAGTCTCCTCTACAAAGAAGGACAAGCTTGGTTTCTTGATGCCACACTGGTGAGAAGTGAATTAAAGCAGCTCATTTTCAAATGAAGCCAAGTGGACAGAAGGTAAGCAAAGATGGATAAAGGACTTAGAAAGGAGAGGGTTTTTAAGGCTTGCAGACCCTGCCTGTCATGAGGGAGAAATGGGAAAATCCTAGAGGCCCACAAAGGTTGGAGAAGATTTTTTAAAAAGGCCCAGAAAAGTGTTCAAGATAGGCCAGTGGCTCCTTCCACAGGGAAATTGTGTTTGGTTTCTCATATGGATCAGGGAGGACTCAAGGGGCAAGGAATTTTAGACAAATACTGTGCAAATCTATAAAGACCAGCGGGGAAGGCAATGGCACCCCACCCCAGTACTCTTGCCTGGAAAATCCAATGGACGGAGTAGCCTGGTGGGCTGCAGTCCATGGGGTCGCTAACAGTCGGACAGACTGAGTGACTTCACTTTCACTTTTCTCTTTCATGCATTGGAGAAGGAAATGGCAACCCACTCCAGTATTCTTGCCTGGAGAATCCCAGGGATGGGGGAGCCTGGTGGGCTGCCGTCTATGGGGTCACACAGAGTTGGACACGACTGAAGTGACTTAGCAGCAGCAGCAGCAGCATAAAGACCAGAGCTAGAGAAGAAACTGAGGGCCAAAATACTCACTTGCTCTGAGTTAGAATCATGCCTTTCCCCCTCGCCACGGACTTTGAAAGACCTCAGTAAGAGAGTCAAGGCTGCACCAGAGAAAACAACAAGCTCATGTGGGAGCAAACTCATCGTAGCTCCTCCTCTTGCTTTCTTTTCATCTTATTTCTCTACTGTCCTAGTTTTTCTGTTCTATTTTCTGTCTCCTTTGCGTGATGGAGGGCACAGACTGATACAGATTTCCTCATACCAGTTACAGAGGCTTTGTCTCCAAGCAAGCTGGGAGTTACTGATGGAGTGAAGGGAGAAGAGCTGTTTGAATGAGAGGAGGGAATTGTCATACCTTTTGTTCAGTTCCTAACTCTGGAAGGAGCTGACTTAGAATCACTGGATGTTAGAACTCAAAAAAGGAACCCTGGAAAATAGGTAGTTCAACTTTTCATCAAATGCAGGTACCTTCAACTTTTCTGCAACTACATAAATTGATGGCAATTCAGAAATTTTGGGAACTCTTTTCAGAGAGTCAGAATTTCTAGGCATACCTCATTTTATTATGCTTTATTGCACTTTGCTGATATTGCAGTTTTTGTAGATTGAAGGTTTATGACAATCCTGCACAGTCAAATGATAGTTAGCATTCTTAGCAAAAAAGTATTTTTTAATTAGGGTGTATACTTTTTTTTAGTCATAATGATATCGCACACTTTGTAGGCTACAGTATAGTGTGAATGTAACTTTTGTATGCACTGAGAAGCCAAAAGAAAACTCGATACTTTATTGCAATGTTCACTTTATTGCTGTGGTCTGGAACTGAACCTGCAATATCTCCAGTGTATGCTTGTACTGTCTCAGAAGACGGCCCCTTCCATCTCTTTTTTTAACCTATTGATGTTGACATAGCATCTGCCATGTGCCAGACACTGATTGGTGTGGGTCCTTACTTAGTCATGGGGCTAACACAAATTTTATCCCTATTTTATAAATGAAGAAATCGAGAAACAGAGAGGTTAAGTAACTTACCTAAGGTCACAGAGCAAGTAAGTGACAGAGATAGATAGGACTGGAACCCAGGCAGTCTGACTCCATAGTCTGTGCACTTAACCACCAACTTAGCTACCAGTAAGCGGTTACTTATCAGAGTAATCACTGTTTGTTTTGAGTAATTACTGTTTGTTTCTTATTTTGCATCAAATTGGTCCCTTGCATTTTCTGTTCCAGGGTCTTTAATATGATTTGTGTGCTCTTGGTCCTTTCTCTGGTTGCATGCAGTTGGACTGGTGAAAAGCACCTGAGATTTAAGATCAGCCTTAAGCTGAAATCTCAGCCTCCTTACTTACTAGCTATATAAACTTGAGCAGATATTTTATCAGTTTTTCTCAGCAAAGAGCCCTTCATTTGTGAAATTAGACTAAATAAGCTTCCTGGGTCATTGTAAAGATGAGCAAGGGTAGGACTCACAGTGTGAGCTCTATAAAAGATATGTTACTTTGTTGTAACTGTCTAATTATAATAATGACATCTGTATTCATTCATCTAAAATTGATCTATAGAATCAAACAATCTCAGTCAAAACCTTAGCTGGCTCATTTGAAGAAACTGATAGGCCAATCTAAATTTATATGAAAATGCTAAGCAATAGTGAAAAAGAAGGACAAAGTTGGACAAAGTTGGAGAACTCCATTCGATTTCAAGATTTACTATAAAGCTATAGTATCAAAGATAGTGTAATTCTGACATAGGAAAAACATATAGATCAATGAAGCAGAATAGAGTCTAGAAATAGACTCACATATCTACAATTAATTGATTTTTTTTTTTTTTTACAAAGAGGTAAAGTCAAGTCAAAAAGGGCTGTTTAACAGATGGTGTTGGAAAAAATGGGTGTGTGTGCGTATGCTTAGCCGCTCAGTCATGTCTGACTCTTTGTGACCCTTTGGACTGTAGTCTGCCAGGCTCCTCTGTCCATGAGATTTCCCAGGCAAGAACAGTAGAGTGGGTTGCCATTTCCTTCTCCAGGGGATCGAACTGACCCAGGGATCAAACCGTGTCTCCTGTGTATCCTACCTTGCAGCTGAATCCTTTACCCACTGAGCCACTGGGGTAGCCCAGAAAAAAATGGGTATCTGTCTCTAAATAAAATGAACCTTGACCCTGACTCCACTGTACACTGTGCACTTCCACTGAAACTCATGTTAGATCATAGACTTAATGTGAAAGCTAGACATAAAATTTCAAGAAGACAATGCAGGAGATTAAGAATTGTGGTTAGTTAGAGATTGAGACACAAGAAACATAACCATAAAAGGAAAAAAAAGATATATTTGACTTCATCAAAATTGGATATTTTTGTTCCTGAAGAAATATTATTAATAAAATGAACAGACTATCTTATGACTGGGAAGAACTATTTACACTTACAAATAAGTGAGTGTGTGCTTAGCTGTTCCATCATGTCTGACTCTTTGCGACCTCTGGCTTTTCCAGGTAAGGATACTGCAGAGGGTTGCCATTTCCTTCTCCAGGGGATATTCCTGACCCAGGGGTCAAACCCACGTCTCCTGCGTCTCCTGCATTGGCAGGCAGATTCTTTTCCACTGCGCCACCTAAGAAACCCATATAAATAAGACTTACTTGAAGGGTTGACTCACTGGAAAAGACCCTGATTCTGGGAGGGATTGGGGGCAGGAGGAGAAGGGAATGACAGAGGACGAGATGGCTGGATGGCATCACCGACTCGATGGACATGAGTGAACTCCAGGAGTTGGTGATGGATAGGGACGCCTGGCATGCTTCAATTTGTGGGACTGCAAAGAGTCGGACATGACCAAGTGACTGAACTCAACTGAACTGAAAGTGTTAGTAAACAACTCCTGCTGCTGCTGCTGCTGCTAAGTCGCTTCGGTCGTGTCCGACTCTGTGTGACCCCATAGACAGCAGCCCACCAGGCTCCTCCATCCCTGGGATTTTCCAGGCAAGAACACTGGAGTGGGTTGCCATTTCCTTCTCCAATGCATGAAAGTGAAAAGTGAAAGTGAAGTCACTCAGTTGTGTCTGACTCTTAGCGACCCCATGGACTGAAGCCTACCAGGCTCCTCTGCCCATGGGATTTTCCAGGCTACAAATCAATAATAAGGAAACAAATAACCCAATGAAAAACATGAGCAAAAGACTTGAACAGAGGATATGCGAAACCCAGTGAAGAGCTTGCATCATTTGTCATAAGGAAAATGCAAATTAAATGAGATGGTATTTATGATTGCTAGAATAACAAAAATCAGAAAAGCTGGGAATATCAAATGTTGGGAAGAAAATGGAGCAACTGAGATGCTTGTACAATACTGCTGGGTGTGTTAAATGATATAATCACTTGGAGAACTGTTTGTAAGTTGTTATAAAGTCAAAATACATCTATGGCCCAGCTATTTCACTCTTATCAATAGATCGTTACACAGAAGAAACGAAAACATATGTCTGTAAAAAGACTTATGTGAGATTTGTAGCAACTTTATTCATATTAGCCCCAAACTGGAATCAACCCAAGAGCTCATCGACAGGGAATGAATGAATAAACTGTGTTATGATCATGGAAGAGGGAATAATACTCAGCAATAAGAAAGAGTGAAATACTGATACACACAACAGAGTCTCAAAAACAAAACAGTGAGTGGAGGGAAAAGCCAGAAAAAGAAAAAGAGTACTTCCTAAATTATTGATGTGAAGTTCAGGAACACATAAAACTAATAATCTGTGATAGGAATTAGAACAGTGTTTGCCTTTATCAGGAGTGGGTGGCAATTGACTGGAAGTGGCTGAGAGGAAATTTTCTAGGGGGACAGAAACATTTTGTTTCTTGCTTGGGGTGATGGTTACATAGGTGGACATAGTCATGATGACATGTTATATACTTAAGAGCTGTATAAATTCTACCTAAACATTTAAGAACAATAATGCTATCTGAAATTGAATATGTTAATGATTTAAAGAGTAGCAAGTGCTTTTATTTCCATGATTTAAACTTTCTACTTCTATTAATGTGGCCTGAGATTGTATTTACTTTTTTCTTTTTAAGCAGCAGCATCATTATACTCTTGCCATTTATGGAATTTGTGGCTAATGAAAACTGCCAAGTCTCTCTTTTCAGCATGAATCTCTACCCAGCAGTGCTCCTTTCTGAAATGCCTTTTTTGTTTGTCTAAGTGGGCCTACAGGTAGCCCTTGAAGGGTAAATAGAACTTAGATAAACAAAGGAGACATTTCAGAAGATGGAATAATGCTGTAAATCATAACAATAACTTAAAATGAGGTCCTGCTGACTGCTGGACACTCTCTGGGGCTTTACACACATTCATCAATTTAACTCTCAGAACAACTCTGTGGGAGAAAGTGAAAGTGTTAGTCCCTCAGTCATGTCCAACTCTGTGTGCTCCCATGGACTGTAGCCTGCCAGGCTCCTCTGTCCGTGGAATTCTCCAGGCAAGAATACTGGAGTGGGTAGCCATTCCCTTCTCTCGACCTGGGGATTGAACCTGAGTCTCCTGCATTGCAGGTGGATTCATTACTGTCTGAACCGCCAGAGAAGCCCCCCTCTGGGAGAGATGTTACTATTATGCCCATTTCATGGGATGAGGTGATCTGAGACATGGTGGGAGTAAACGACTTCTGGTCCAAGGTCACGTGGTCAGTAAGGGATGGAGCTGGAATTCACATCCTGGTAGCTCTGATGCCCCAAATTCTGCTCTTAGCCCCGAGCACTCTGCCTGACCCCTGATTTGCGTCTGCTTGATATTTTGATACTTTGACCTGTTCTGTGTCTGGTTAGTCTTGGAATAGCTCAGTTTAGGTTTACTTCCCTAAGGAACATCATACCCTGAGCACTGCATGAATTCCTTACATGACTCTTGTGGGAGAACCCGTCTGTGAAGGGGCAGCTGAACACGGTGATCAGCTGAACACGCTATCCCTTGCGCTCTCCAGACCTTATTCCAAGCCCATCCTTCGAAGTCTTTCTCCACACACCCAAGTTCAAAGAATTCCTTAAATACCATCAATTAGCCCTGAAGGTGCGTGCTGCTTTCTGCGTATCTAACCAAATAGACATCAGTTACATAAAGTCAGATCGGGACACACTGCCAGGTAGCAACTCATGCCTGAAAGGAAGAGAGTCTTGGCAGTTATCATTAGCCACAAATTCCATAAATGGCAAGAGCGTGATGACGCTGCTTACAAAAAAATTAAAGTGAAATCAAACTCAAGCCACATTAATAGAAAGAGAACGGCAAAGAGTCGGACACAGCTGAGTCACTGAGCAGGCCCACACATTCAGGATATGGAATAGTCTCAAAGCACTCGTCCCAGTTCAGAATAAATCTTAACATGTTCAACTTCAGATGCCATTATTATCACATTTTAACATTTAGGAAGATTTTACCCGGACGTCAGTGTGCTAAGTCACTTCAATTGTGTCCGACTCTTTGCGACCCTATGAACTGTAGCCTGCTAGGCTACTCTGGCCATGGGAATTTCCAGGCAAGAAAACTGGAGTGGGTTGCCGTGCTTTTCTCCAGGGAATATTCCTGACCCAGGGATCATTAAATTTAGCTTGATGACTATGTCCACCCATATAACCATCACTACAATCAAGATACAGGATATTCCTGTTACCCCTAAAGTTTCCTCATTTCCCTCTCTAAGTCAGTTCCCACTCATCCTTACCAAAAGCATATTTTGATCCAGACAGCAGAGGTCTTCTGGACCAGATTGGAATTTTTGTTTACTAACATTTACCAAGCATGTTATGGTCACAGACCCAGAGGAAGCGTCCCTTGGAAAGGGGTATCATAGGCCAGAAGGCTTGAACGCAGGCTGGGAACGCTGCTTCCACAACTCACAGCCAGTCTTGGAGGACACTCACCTGTGCTAAAATCATGACTCTGTCCGGCTTGTTTTCCTTCTAGACCAGTGGTCCTATGGAGTCCTGCTAGATGAAAGCATAGGTTTCTGGTTTTTCATGCCAAAGGAAGCATTGAATTACCTAGAAAGTTCCAGGTGGTGAGATACAAGTCTTATTTAGACCTTTTAATGATCTGCTTTCTTAATAGGCTATGTCAAATTGGCCTTAAACTCAGTCAGAAAGAACATATGAGAATGTGTTGGGCCAGGAGGCACCCACAGGACACAGGATGATGGGTTTGGGAGAGACGCCCAGGCAGGGCTCCCCAACCCCTGGGCCACAGCCCAGTGCAGGACCGGTTCAAGCCCCCGGTCTGTTAGGAACTGGGCTTCACAGCAGGATGTGAGTGGCTGGCCAGTGAATGAAGCTTCATCTGTGTTTACAGCCANGGTGGTGGGTGGGGTGGGGTAGGGAATTGGTGCTCAATGAAGAGCAATTGGTACTGAAAAATGGAGCATTATGGGAATTTTACTGTAGCACAAAATCAATACCTGGGGATGGTTTGAAGACTCAGGGACATGGAGGGAAGGGCTAAGTGAACAGGGTTTAGAGGATGTCATGGCAGGGCTAGTAGCTTAAGAGATGAGTACCTCCCTTTTAATTCAGACCTGGGAACAGGAGCTTGGCTGTAGTAACTACAGCAAAGAAGAGCTTGGAAAGCTTCACTGAGCTTCACTAGAAGAGATCAAAATGTGGGTACTGTCTTTAGCAAAGTCGGGTTCTTAATTGTTGAAATGCTGATATATAAAATGTTCAACCTGCCCAGAGGTTTACACCAAGAAGCTCCAGGCTTTTGTAATAATTGACCCATTCTGATCAAGAGTTCATTTTCTTTCCTCAGCCTTTCATGTTAATCTTTCAGGTTTAAGAATTTTATTTAAATTCTGCATTCTTCTCTGAAGTCTGGGAGATACTTTAATTACATAATTTGCATGAACTTTTCTAACATTTTCTCCTCAGTGTTTTAATGTCATCAATTGAATTTGGTATTAAAAAGCAGGAAACTGCATTCTTTCTTGAACCTAATTTACTACTTAGTACTTCTCAGTACTAAGTACCATGATTTAATACTCATCTAATAACTTGAGATAATAATATATTTTCCAAAGTATCTAATTCAAAATCAGGATATGAGGTACTACAGGCTTGAAAATAATTTTAAAAATTCATATCAAGTGATGGACTTAGCTTTTACGGGCTGTGGATGAGTCAAATATAAACAAGTACAGTGGCTTAGTTCTAGTTAATAACTATCAATATTCAAGCTGTGATCTTTTGAGTTGTCCCCATAGTACCATCAGGATTCCATCTTTTGTCATTAAATTGGCCAGGCATTTTGGCAAAGGCTTTGGCCAGTGTCAGCATCAGGAACCTCATCTACAATATGGGAGCTGGTGGACCAGACCCAGAAGGAGGTCCAGCCCCATCCAACACTGCTGTCCCTACTGAGGGAAAGAAGTAGAAGCAAAGATAGAAGAACCTGAAGAGTCTGATGATGACAAGAGCTTTGGTCTTTTTGACTAAACCTCTTTAGTAACACATTCAATACAAAGCAGAGCTCTTAAAAAAGAAAAGAAGGAATTTGAGAATTATCAACAAATGACTTACTGTACTCTTCTAATTCTCTGCCTAAATAGTTGGCAGAGATCTAAACATGGATCCCCAATTTCCGGGATCTAATGTCTGATGATCTGAGGTGAAGCTGGTGTAATAATAATAGAAATAAAGTGAACAATTAATGTAATGTACCTGAATTATCCTGAAACCACTCCCCCTCACCCTGGTCCATGGAAAAATTGTCTCCCATGAAACCAGCCCCTGGTGACAAAAAAGTTGGGGACCACTGGTTTAAGAAATTATAGTTGAGCAACTTAGAGTCTGAGACTATTTATATTTATGTTTATATTCTCCCAATGTTCCCAGTATCTGGGATACTAAATATAAATTGTTGTTGGGTGTACCAGTTATCTATTGTCACACAATGCTGTTCATTCACCAGAGAAACTTAGTGGCATCCAGATAAAAACAAATTTTTCATGAGGCTCTGGAATTCAGCTGACCTAAGTTCGTTTTAGCTGATCTGGTTGGGTTTGACTAAATATTTAAGACTCTTCTAGCCATTAGTTGTCTCAGCCAGGATGACTGGGGTAACCTGACTCTAATTTCTGTCCTGTTCAACATGCAGAAGGCTAGTCTGGGCATGTTCTCACAATGTAGGGGAAGGACACCAATGAATAAAACCAATTGTGCAAGCATTTTCAACTGTGTGTCATATGTGTCAATTTCCTGTTGGTCTAGCAAAAGTCACATGGAAAAATCAAAAGTCAGAGTAAGAAGGCAGTGCAAAATCATACAGGAAGGACATGGATACAGAGAGGAGCAAGAATTGGGGCCATTGGTACAACTGGTCCATTGAGTGAATACATAGATCAATGAGTGATGGAAGCGCATTGAACTAAGGGTTGGGAGACATATCCCTGAGGCTTGGCACTGTTCATTCTGTTAATCTGGGTATATTGTTTAATTAGGATGGACCCTAATTTCCTTATTGGTTCTTCCCAAACTTTAAAAGCCTTTGATTCAAGTTTTAATGAAGTTTTAATGAATTTAATGCTGTATACAGTCTATAGGGGGAAGGCAATGGCACCCCACCCCAGTACTCTTGCCTGGAAAATCCAATGGACGGAGTAGCCTGGTGGGCTGCAGTCCATGGGGTCGCTAACAGTCGGACAGACTGAGCGACTTCACTTTCACTTTTCTCTTTCATGCACTGGAGAAGGAAATGGCAACCCACTCCAGTATTCTTGCCTGGAGAATCCCAGGGATGGGGGAGCCTGGTGGGCTGCCGTCTATGGGATCACACAGAGTNTGACTTGGGATCATCCAGGTGGCATGCTCCTTATGAGAATCGTCCCTAATCACCCCCACCACCCTGACTTGGGGTCTGTCTCTTATACACATCTAGATGTGTATAAGAGACAGCTGGTGGGCTGCAGTCCATGGGGTCGCTAACAGTCGGACAGACTGAGTGACTTCACTTTCACTTTTCTCTTTCATGCATTGGAGAAGGAAATGGCAACCCACTCCAGTATTCTTGCCTGGAGAATCCCAGGGATGGGGGAGCCTGGTGGGCTGCCGTCTATGGGGTCACACAGAGTTGGACACGACTGAAGTGACTTAGCAGCAGCAGCAGCAGCATAAAGACCAGAGCTAGAGAAGAAACTGAGGGCCAAAATACTCACTTGCTCTGAGTTAGAATCATGCCTTTCCCCCTCGCCACGGACTTTGAAAGACCTCAGTAAGAGAGTCAAGGCTGCACCAGAGAAAACAACAAGCTCATGTGGGAGCAAACTCATCGTAGCTCCTCCTCTTGCTTTCTTTTCATCTTATTTCTCTACTGTCCTAGTTTTTCTGTTCTATTTTCTGTCTCCTTTGCGTGATGGAGGGCACAGACTGATACAGATTTCCTCATACCAGTTACAGAGGCTTTGTCTCCAAGCAAGCTGGGAGTTACTGATGGAGTGAAGGGAGAAGAGCTGTTTGAATGAGAGGAGGGAATTGTCATACCTTTTGTTCAGTTCCTAACTCTGGAAGGAGCTGACTTAGAATCACTGGATGTTAGAACTCAAAAAAGGAACCCTGGAAAATAGGTAGTTCAACTTTTCATCAAATGCAGGTACCTTCAACTTTTCTGCAACTACATAAATTGATGGCAATTCAGAAATTTTGGGAACTCTTTTCAGAGAGTCAGAATTTCTAGGCATACCTCATTTTATTATGCTTTATTGCACTTTGCTGATATTGCAGTTTTTGTAGATTGAAGGTTTATGACAATCCTGCACAGTCAAATGATAGTTAGCATTCTTAGCAAAAAAGTATTTTTTAATTAGGGTGTATACTTTTTTTTAGTCATAATGATATCGCACACTTTGTAGGCTACAGTATAGTGTGAATGTAACTTTTGTATGCACTGAGAAGCCAAAAGAAAACTCGATACTTTATTGCAATGTTCACTTTATTGCTGTGGTCTGGAACTGAACCTGCAATATCTCCAGTGTATGCTTGTACTGTCTCAGAAGACGGCCCCTTCCATCTCTTTTTTTAACCTATTGATGTTGACATAGCATCTGCCATGTGCCAGACACTGATTGGTGTGGGTCCTTACTTAGTCATGGGGCTAACACAAATTTTATCCCTATTTTATAAATGAAGAAATCGAGAAACAGAGAGGTTAAGTAACTTACCTAAGGTCACAGAGCAAGTAAGTGACAGAGATAGATAGGACTGGAACCCAGGCAGTCTGACTCCATAGTCTGTGCACTTAACCACCAACTTAGCTACCAGTAAGCGGTTACTTATCAGAGTAATCACTGTTTGTTTTGAGTAATTACTGTTTGTTTCTTATTTTGCATCAAATTGGTCCCTTGCATTTTCTGTTCCAGGGTCTTTAATATGATTTGTGTGCTCTTGGTCCTTTCTCTGGTTGCATGCAGTTGGATTGGTGAAAAGCACCTGAGATTTAAGATCAGCCTTAAGCTGAAATCTCAGCCTCCTTACTTACTAGCTATATAAACTTGAGCAGATATTTTATCAGTTTTTCTCAGCAAAGAGCCCTTCATTTGTGAAATTAGACTAAATAAGCTTCCTGGGTCATTGTAAAGATGAGCAAGGGTAGGACTCACAGTGTGAGCTCTATAAAAGATATGTTACTTTGTTGTAACTGTCTAATTATAATAATGACATCTGTATTCATTCATCTAAAATTGATCTATAGAATCAAACAATCTCAGTCAAAACCTTAGCTGGCTCATTTGAAGAAACTGATAGGCCAATCTAAATTTATATGAAAATGCTAAGCAATAGTGAAAAAGAAGGACAAAGTTGGACAAAGTTGGAGAACTCCATTCGATTTCAAGATTTACTATAAAGCTATAGTATCAAAGATAGTGTAATTCTGACATAGGAAAAACATATAGATCAATGAAGCAGAATAGAGTCTAGAAATAGACTCACATATCTACAATTAATTGATTTTTTTTTTTTTTTACAAAGAGGTAAAGTCAAGTCAAAAAGGGCTGTTTAACAGATGGTGTTGGAAAAAATGGGTGTGTGTGCGTGTGCTTAGCCGCTCAGTCATGTCTGACTCTTTGTGACCCTTTGGACTGTAGTCTGCCAGGCTCCTCTGTCCATGAGATTTCCCAGGCAAGAACAGTAGAGTGGGTTGCCATTTCCTTCTCCAGGGGATCGAACTGACCCAGGGATCAAACCGTGTCTCCTGTGTATCCTACCTTGCAGCTGAATCCTTTACCCACTGAGCCACTGGGGTAGCCCAGAAAAAAATGGGTATCTGTCTCTAAATAAAATGAACCTTGACCCTGACTCCACTGTACACTGTGCACTTCCACTGAAACTCATGTTAGATCATAGACTTAATGTGAAAGCTAGACATAAAATTTCAAGAAGACAATGCAGGAGATTAAGAATTGTGGTTAGTTAGAGATTGAGACACAAGAAACATAACCATAAAAGGAAAAAAAAGATATATTTGACTTCATCAAAATTGGATATTTTTGTTCCTGAAGAAATATTATTAATAAAATGAACAGACTATCTTATGACTGGGAAGAACTATTTACACTTACAAATAAGTGAGTGTGTGCTTAGCTGTTCCATCATGTCTGACTCTTTGCGACCTCTGGCTTTTCCAGGTAAGGATACTGCAGAGGGTTGCCATTTCCTTCTCCAGGGGATATTCCTGACCCAGGGGTCAAACCCACGTCTCCTGCGTCTCCTGCATTGGCAGGCAGATTCTTTTCCACTGCGCCACCTAAGAAACCCATATAAATAAGACTTACTTGAAGGGTTGACTCACTGGAAAAGACCCTGATTCTGGGAGGGATTGGGGGCAGGAGGAGAAGGGAATGACAGAGGACGAGATGGCTGGATGGCATCACCGACTCGATGGACATGAGTGAACTCCAGGAGTTGGTGATGGATAGGGACGCCTGGCATGCTTCAATTTGTGGGACTGCAAAGAGTCGGACATGACCAAGTGACTGAACTCAACTGAACTGAAAGTGTTAGTAAACAACTCCTGCTGCTGCTGCTGCTGCTAAGTCGCTTCGGTCGTGTCCGACTCTGTGTGACCCCATAGACAGCAGCCCACCAGGCTCCTCCATCCCTGGGATTTTCCAGGCAAGAACACTGGAGTGGGTTGCCATTTCCTTCTCCAATGCATGAAAGTGAAAAGTGAAAGTGAAGTCACTCAGTTGTGTCTGACTCTTAGCGACCCCATGGACTGAAGCCTACCAGGCTCCTCTGCCCATGGGATTTTCCAGGCTACAAATCAATAATAAGGAAACAAATAACCCAATGAAAAACATGAGCAAAAGACTTGAACAGAGGATATGCGAAACCCAGTGAAGAGCTTGCATCATTTGTCATAAGGAAAATGCAAATTAAATGAGATGGTATTTATGATTGCTAGAATAACAAAAATCAGAAAAGCTGGGAATATCAAATGTTGGGAAGAAAATGGAGCAACTGAGATGCTTGTACAATACTGCTGGGTGTGTTAAATGATATAATCACTTGGAGAACTGTTTGTAAGTTGTTATAAAGTCAAAATACATCTATGGCCCAGCTATTTCACTCTTATCAATAGATCGTTACACAGAAGAAACGAAAACATATGTCTGTAAAAAGACTTATGTGAGATTTGTAGCAACTTTATTCATATTAGCCCCAAACTGGAATCAACCCAAGAGCTCATCGACAGGGAATGAATGAATAAACTGTGTTATGATCATGGAAGAGGGAATAATACTCAGCAATAAGAAAGAGTGAAATACTGATACACACAACAGAGTCTCAAAAACAAAACAGTGAGTGGAGGGAAAAGCCAGAAAAAAAAAAAGAGTACTTCCTAAATTATTGATGTGAAGTTCAGGAACACATAAAACTAATAATCTGTGATAGGAATTAGAACAGTGTTTGCCTTTATCAGGAGTGGGTGGCAATTGACTGGAAGTGGCTGAGAGGAAATTTTCTAGGGGGACAGAAACATTTTGTTTCTTGCTTGGGGTGATGGTTACATAGGTGGACATAGTCATGATGACATGTTATATACTTAAGAGCTGTATAAATTCTACCTAAACATTTAAGAACAATAATGCTATCTGAAATTGAATATGTTAATGATTTAAAGAGTAGCAAGTGCTTTTATTTCCATGATTTAAACTTTCTACTTCTATTAATGTGGCCTGAGATTGTATTTACTTTTTTCTTTTTAAGCAGCAGCATCATTATACTCTTGCTATTTATGGAATTTGTGGCTAATGAAAACTGCCAAGTCTCTCTTTTCAGCATGAATCTCTACCCAGCAGTGCTCCTTTCTGAAATGCCTTTTTTGTTTGTCTAAGTGGGCCTACAGGTAGCCCTTGAAGGGTAAATAGAACTTAGATAAACAAAGGAGACATTTCAGAAGATGGAATAATGCTGTAAATCATAACAATAACTTAAAATGAGGTCCTGCTGACTGCTGGACACTCTCTGGGGCTTTACACACATTCATCAATTTAACTCTCAGAACAACTCTGTGGGAGAAAGTGAAAGTGTTAGTCCCTCAGTCATGTCCAACTCTGTGTGCTCCCATGGACTGTAGCCTGCCAGGCTCCTCTGTCCGTGGAATTCTCCAGGCAAGAATACTGGAGTGGGTAGCCACTCCCTTCTCTCGACCTGGGGATTGAACCTGAGTCTCCTGCATTGCAGGTGGATTCATTACTGTCTGAACCGCCAGAGAAGCCCCCCTCTGGGAGAGATGTTACTATTATGCCCATTTCATGGGATGAGGTGATCTGAGACATGGTGGGAGTAAACGACTTCTGGTCCAAGGTCACGTGGTCAGTAAGGGATGGAGCTGGAATTCACATCCTGGTAGCTCTGATGCCCCAAATTCTGCTCTTAGCCCCGAGCACTCTGCCTGACCCCTGATTTGCGTCTGCTTGATATTTTGATACTTTGACCTGTTCTGTGTCTGGTTAGTCTTGGAATAGCTCAGTTTAGGTTTACTTCCCTAAGGAACATCATACCCTGAGCACTGCATGAATTCCTTACATGACTCTTGTGGGAGAACCCGTCTGTGAAGGGGCAGCTGAACACGGTGATCAGCTGAACACGCTATCCCTTGCGCTCTCCAGACCTTATTCCAAGCCCATCCTTCGAAGTCTTTCTCCACACACCCAAGTTCAAAGAATTCCTTAAATACCATCAATTAGCCCTGAAGGTGCGTGCTGCTTTCTGCGTATCTAACCAAATAGACATCAGTTACATAAAGTCAGATCGGGACACACTGCCAGGTAGCAACTCATGCCTGAAAGGAAGAGAGTCTTGGCAGTTATCATTAGCCACAAATTCCATAAATGGCAAGAGCGTGATGACGCTGCTTACAAAAAAATTAAAGTGAAATCAAACTCAAGCCACATTAATAGAAAGAGAACGGCAAAGAGTCGGACACAGCTGAGTCACTGAGCAGGCCCACACATTCAGGATATGGAATAGTCTCAAAGCACTCGTCCCAGTTCAGAATAAATCTTAACATGTTCAACTTCAGATGCCATTATTATCACATTTTAACATTTAGGAAGATTTTACCCGGACGTCAGTGTGCTAAGTCACTTCAATTGTGTCCGACTCTTTGCGACCCTATGAACTGTAGCCTGCTAGGCTACTCTGGCCATGGGAATTTCCAGGCAAGAAAACTGGAGTGGGTTGCCGTGCTTTTCTCCAGGGAATATTCCTGACCCAGGGATCATTAAATTTAGCTTGATGACTATGTCCACCCATATAACCATCACTACAATCAAGATACAGGATATTCCTGTTACCCCTAAAGTTTCCTCATTTCCCTCTCTAAGTCAGTTCCCACTCATCCTTACCAAAAGCATATTTTGATCCAGACAGCAGAGGTCTTCTGGACCAGATTGGAATTTTTGTTTACTAACATTTACCAAGCATGTTATGGTCACAGACCCAGAGGAAGCGTCCCTTGGAAAGGGGTATCATAGGCCAGAAGGCTTGAACGCAGGCTGGGAACGCTGCTTCCACAACTCACAGCCAGTCTTGGAGGACACTCACCTGTGCTAAAATCATGACTCTGTCCGGCTTGTTTTCCTTCTAGACCAGTGGTCCTATGGAGTCCTGCTAGATGAAAGCATAGGTTTCTGGTTTTTCATGCCAAAGGAAGCATTGAATTACCTAGAAAGTTCCAGGTGGTGAGATACAAGTCTTATTTAGACCTTTTAATGATCTGCTTTCTTAATAGGCTATGTCAAATTGGCCTTAAACTCAGTCAGAAAGAACATATGAGAATGTGTTGGGCCAGGAGGCACCCACAGGACACAGGATGATGGGTTTGGGAGAGACGCCCAGGCAGGGCTCCCCAACCCCTGGGCCACAGCCCAGTGCAGGACCGGTTCAAGCCCCCGGTCTGTTAGGAACTGGGCTTCACAGCAGGTTGTGAGTGGCTGGCCAGTGAATGAAGCTTCATCTGTGTTTACAGCCGCTCCCCGTCACTTGCATTACTGCCTGAACTCTACCTCCTGTCTGATCAGCCGTGGCGTTAGATTCTCATAGGGTGCTAAGCCTACCGTGAACCGTGAGTGTAAGGGGTCATCCAGGTGGCACGCTCCTTATGAGAATCGTCCCTAATCACCCCCCGCCACCCTGACTTGGGGTCATCCAGGTGGCACGCTTTTTATGAGAATCGTCCCTAATCACCCCCCGCCAATCTGACTTGGAATCATCCAAGTGGCACGCTCTTTATGAGAATTGTCCCTAAACACCCCCCACCACCCTGACTTGGGGTCATCCAGGTGGCACGCTCCTTATGAGAATCGTCCCTAATCACCCCCACCACCCTGACTTGGGATCATCCAGGTGGCACGCTCCTTATGAGAATCGTCCCTAATCACCCCACCACCCTGACTTGGGGTCATCCAGGTGGCACGCTCCTTATGAGAATTGTCCCTAATCACCTCCTGCCACCTTGACTTGGGGTCATCCAGGTGGCATGTTCCTTATGAGAATCGTCCCTAATCACCCCACTACCCTGACTTGGGATCATCCAGGTGGCACGCTCCTTATGAGAATCATCCCTAATTACCCCACCACCCTGACTTGGGGTCATCCAGGTGGCACGCTCCTTATGAGAATTGTCCCTAATCACCTCCTGCCACCTTGACTTGGGGTCATCCAGGTGGCATGTTCCTTATGAGAATCGTCCCTAATCACCCCACTACCCTGACTTGGGATCATCCAGGTGGCACGCTCCTTATGAGAATCATCCCTAATTACCCCACCACCCTGACTTGGGGTCATCCAGGTGGCACGCTCCTTATGAGAATTGTCCCTAATCACCTCCTGCCACCTTGACTTGGGGTCATCCAGGTGGCATGTTCCTTATGAGAATCGTCCCTAATCACCCCACTACCCTGACTTGGGATCATCCAGGTGGCACGCTCCTTATGAGAATCATCCCTAATTACCCCACCACCCTGACTTGGGGTCATCCAGGTGGCACGCTCCTTATGAGAATCGTCCCTAATCACCCCTCGCAACCCTGACTTGTGGAAAAATTTTCTTCCATGAAACTGATCCCTGATGCCAAAAAGATTGGGGACTTCTGGCCTAGTGCGTATGCTTGATAAAGGAGGCAGACCTCAGTTTTCCCTGGAAATTCATCATAGGTCAGCTCTGCATATACACTTAGTTTCTTTGCACTGCAAAGTCCTTAACTGAAAATTGGGATTAATGTAGTGTCTCTATCTCAAGATTATAGGTAAAGGGTAAGTGAGATATGACGTCATTAGAGGTCTGAAAATGTGTAAAAGCAGTGTGACATTCGGGGGCTTGGTCTGTCAAAGCCATCACATGGCTCCTTGAAGAAGCTGAGCTAGTGGAAAACCAAAACAATTCAATAGTTGGGCTTGGGGCTGTAAAACAAGTTTCTCAGCCCCTGTGAATTTGAAAGTTCACCCTTAGTCATTCATCCTTTAAGACTTCCTCCCCTCACACCCAAAGAAACACCTGAGAAATGTTAGACTCTGAAACTCGATCTAAATCGAGTCAACTGACTTTAATATTAAATATTTACTGTATGCCAAGCACTGTGAAGGTTATCAGTTCAGTTCAGTCACTCAGTCGTGTCCGACTCTTTGCGACCCCATGAATCGCAGCACTCCAGGCCTCCCTGTCCATCACCATCTCCCGGAGTTCACTCAGACTCACGTTCATCGAGTCCATGATGCCATCCAGCCATCTCATCCTCGGTCGTCCCTTTCTCCTCCTGCCCCCAATCCCTCCTAGCATCAGAGACTTTTCCAGTGAGTCAACTCTTCGCATGAGGTGGCCAAAGTACTGGAGTTTCAGCTTTAGCGTCATTCCTTCCAATGAGTTAAGAAATAGCTCCTGCCTTCCAGGAATTTACAGCTTGGTCAAATCCCTTACATGAGGGGAAGAATCTCAAGGAAGTCATGCCCCTCTGTTTTATTCACTAACTAACACTACCGGTCTTCTTTTTAGCTCATCTTGATCTGTCCGAGGCTCTGCTTTTTCACACGTTAAATGATTCCTGAGTTTCCTTTCTACAATGAAGAATGGCCTAGCCAAGAAAAAAAATCCTTTCCTGGACTTCTAAGACAGGACCAAAATAAATTACTCTTATCTATTGAAAGAGACATAAATAAACTTGTGGTTACTGCGTTCTCAAATTATGGATGGTTTTTTGTTTTAAAAGTTTCCACACACCTTTATCTTCATCATTCATGCCCTGAGTGTGCTCTCTCTCTCTCTCTCTTTTTTTAACTAAATGCCACACTTTATTAGCATTTCACCAGCTTGTCCATTAATGTTCTCTCTTGTTCTAGGAGCCAGTCTAGAGTAAGGCATCACACTTAGTTGTTATGTCTTTCCGGTCTCTCCTGGTCTGTGATAACTTCTCCATCATCCCATGTTTATTCATGACCTTGGCAGTCTTGAGAAGTATTGGTTCAGTATCCTGTCCCCCGGTCTGGGTTTATCTGACGTTCTTCTCATGATCAGTCTAGGGTTATACAGTTTTGGAAAGAACACTACAGAGATGAAGTGACCTTCTTGTCACATCATCTCAAGGTGCAGGACATTCACAGACAGCACTGATGATGTTAACCTTGATTGAGGAGGTGTTTCCCACAGTTTCTTCTGCCATAGAAAGCTACTCTTTTCCCCTTCGTATGTTCTCTCCATTGGAAGTGGGCCATTCAGTCTAGCACACCGTAAGAGTTACCTGCTGCAGCAGAGTATCTACATATATTATTCGGGTGAATTTTTTGTTTGTTTTTTTTTTAATTTTTTGGAGTTTAGTTGCTTTACAATGTCATGTTAGTTTCTGCTGTGCAGCAGAGTAAATCAGCTCTGTGTATACATATATCCCTTCATGGGAGATGGACGGGGAAACAGTGTCAGGCTTTATCTTTTTGGGCTCCAAAATCACTGCAGATGGTGACTGCAGCCATGAAATTAAAAGACGCTTGCTCCTTGGAAGAAAAGCTATGACAAACCTAGACAGGATATTAAGCAGAGACATTACTTTGCCAACAAAGGTCTAGTCAAAGCTATGGTTTTTCCAGTCGTCATATACAGATGTGAGAGCTGGACCGTAAAGAAGGCTGAGCATCAAAGAATTGATGCTTTTGAACTGTGGTGTTGGAGAAGACTCTTGAGAGTTCCTTGGACAGCAAGGAGATCAAACCAGTCAATTCTAAAGGAAATCAATCCTGAATATTCGTTGGAAGGACTGATGTTGAAGCTACAATACTTTGGCCACCTGATGCAAAGAGCTGACTCAGAAAAGACTCTGATGCTGGGAAAGATTGAGGGCAGGAGGAGAAGGGGATGACAGGACGAGATGGCTGGATGGCATCACCGATTCGATGGACGTGAGTGTGGGTGAACCTTGGGAGTTGGTGATGGACAGGGAGGCCTGGTGTGCTGCAATTCATGGGGTCGCAAAGAGTCGGACAGGCCTGAGTGACGGAACAACAGCAGCAGTACATATGTGCCCTCTGTTTTGGATTTCCTTCCCGTTTTGGTTGCCGCAGAACACTGACTAGAGTTCTTTGTGCTGTATAGCAGGCTCTCATTAGTCATCTATTTTACATAGGTATCAATAATGTATATGTATCAGTCCCAGTCTCCCTATTGGGTGAAGATTTCTTGAACAGAGTTATTATTCAGCCTCTACCACAGTGCAATTCAACCTTGCTTTACGTTTCATCCTTGCTCTGTGCTTTGAGAACATTAGCTAATTAATCCTAATTAGCCATTATGGCAGAATCTCACTAATTCTCATTTCAGTGATCTGTACATAGAACAATTTTTCTAAAAACCCATCTGTCTTCACTTCTAAGCCTAGATGTATGTCAAGGAAGTCTGTGTCTATGAGTGTGTTTCTAAAGAGCTTATCTGCAGAGTCTCAGCATGAGTAACTCTCCAGATACTTTACTCATTATTTTCTGCTTTCCTGTAAAGCATTATCCTAAGTCATTTCAAAGAATATGTTCATGAAAATAGCCTTGGATTTTAATCTGTTTATTATATTACGAACTCAAAATGGAGCACCTTTTTCTAAGGAGTGCAAAGCCGATTATGCCATTAATTATGTAATATCTTCACTCTCAAAACAACCCAGTCTCTTTATGACTTGATTTCTAATAGAACACAATTTGGTTTAGGATGAATCTATCTTGGATTCTGTCCAGTAGAAGGTATTGTATTTGGTCCTTAAATATATCGCCTTGTATATTATAATTATTTTCCATGTATGTACATCTATGCGTTTCCTCAATCATACCCTAAATGTTTTAAAGGTGTATTCTGTGACGTCTAGCTTTGTCTCCTGTAGGGGTTGGCTTCTTGCCTTTGTAGTTGGTGTTGTTGATTGATTACACAACATTCATTTATGCCTTGCCTTCTACCCAATAGAATCCCAGTTTATTCAGATACTCTCTTCCCTTCCTCAGCCAGGCATCTCAGGAGAAACTGAACAACCCTTAGCTCCAAGTGTTTAAGGGCATTCATCTTTCTGGCTTATGATCAGCTTAGGATGTACACATGACCCCAAATAGGCTGTGAGAGGGCTTTCTGGGAGCTTCTGATAAAAATTTCCTCCAATTAAAAAAGCTACAGTGGGATGTGAGTTGGTCCCTCTGCCTATGGACATCTTTGTAACTGTGAAGATCAGAGCTGCAGGAGCCTCCTCCCCGCTCCAGTGGGAGCACGAAGCCAGAAGAATCTCAGGCAAAGCCTGGGGTCTGAGCCATACTGTGCCTTTCAGTTTTGTGAAACAACAGATGTGCTTACTGTTTAAGCCGCTTTGAGATAAGTTTCTCATTGCTGCTGCTGCTGCTACTAAGTCGCTTCAGTCATGTCCGACTCTGTGCGACCCCATAGACAGCAGCCCACCAGGATCCCCCGTCCCTGGGATTCTCCAGGCAAGAACACTGGAGTGCGTTGCCATTTCCTTCTCCAATGCATGAAAGTGAAAAGTGAAAGTGAAGTTGCTCAGTCATGTCCGACTCTTAGCGACCCCATGGACTGCAGCCCACCAGGCTCCTCCATCCATGGGATTTTCCAGGCAAGAGTACTGGAGTGGGTTGCTGTTGCCTTCTCCAAGTTTCTCATTACTTGCAGCTAAAGGCATCCCGAATAATATATAATAATGTATCCTAAATACATCATGTGTTTATGGATAATGCAGAATTATCCATAAATATTTTTTCCTGATTGATTATAGTGACACAGGTCCTCTTTGTAAAAGGAGATTATGATTGAACAAGAAACACTAGTTCACTTTGGGAAAGTCATTTCAAGCCAGTTAGAAATTTTTAAAGAGTATGTAGTATTTGGTCCTAATCAGTTTTTTCCCCCCATAAACTTATTCATTACGTGATAGTTCAGACTTGGCATTGTTCATGTTTGATGCTATGAAATAAAATATTTGGGGTGGAGTGGACTGATTTGTTCTGTGCTAGTGTGCCTGGAGCATGGAGCTGGAGTTGTGAAGTAATCTTGATTGGTCATCTCCTCCGGCACCCCTGCAGCTCTCTCCTCCAAAAGCTGTTTGCTCTCAGTCCGTTCCGCCCTTCCACATGGCATCCCTCCTCTCTCCTCCGGCCACGCTGTTGTGGGCAGGGGTCCACAGAGCTGTTTCAGCCTCCCTGTCTTGGGAATAGGACACGCCCTTCACTACTGTCCACCCTTGGGCTTCCCCCAT
This sequence comes from Oreotragus oreotragus, assembly GCA_006410675.1. NCBI lineage: Eukaryota > Metazoa > Chordata > Mammalia > Artiodactyla > Bovidae > Oreotragus > Oreotragus oreotragus. The sequence continues at coordinate 101,478 of SJYX01005450.1, forward strand.
GATTTTTGGAGATCCTATTTGCTGTTTCATGGCATTAGCTTTTATTCATCAAGGCTCTGCAAGCTGACACCTATAGTCAGTTGAATTCAGTTCAGTTCAGTCGCTCAGTCATGTCCTATTCTTTGCAATCCCATGGGCTGCAGCATGCCAGGCTCTCCTGTCCATCACCAACACCAAATCGGAGTTTGCTCAAACTCGTGTCCATTGAGCTGGTGATGCCATCCAACCGTCTCATCGTTTGTCTTCTCCTTCTCCTCCTGCTTTCAGTCTGTCCCAGCATCAGGGTCTTTTCCTGGAATTCAAGCCCAGGACTACTGTTCCTCACCTTTTGCTGTAGTTGCTTGGTCACCAGGCACCTCTCCACGACTCATCCTTGGTCTTGCTTGCTGCCTCCGCAGCAGCTCGCTGTGAGGGGTTTACGACGAAAGTTCTCTCCACCTCCACAGACACATCAGTTTGTCTTCCCTCCATCCTCAGGAAAAGAGCCATTAATTTGGTATCTTAAGCCTTAGCCCAGTAAGCAAATTTCTTTTTTCTCTCCAGCTAGCAGCCCAGTATTTCCCAGCTGGTATGATTCAGCTGTAGCCCCTGTATTTTTATACCGTGTTTCTTACATTATCTTCCTTGGAATATAGTCCCTTAAAATGCTCTGTAGAAAAATGGTTCCATAGACTAAGTAACTTGAGAAATGTCACAGACCTTCTCAGTGAGACCCCATACATTAGGAAAGAAACTGTTGGACCCAGTTATGTCCAACTCTTTGCAACCCCATGGACTGTAGCCTACCAGGCTCCTCTGCCCATGGGATTCTCCAGGCAAGAATACTGGAGTGGGTAGCCATTCTCTTCTCCAGGAGATCTTTCTGACCCAGGAATGAACCCAAGTCTCCTGCATCCCTGCATGAATCCTGCAGGCGTATTCTTGACCATCTGAGCCTCCAGGGAGCCCTGGTCCTGTACAGTATAGTTCCTAATGATCCTGTATAAAGACTAAAAGCAACTGCTGAACTTATATGACTGTAACACCCCTCAACCCCTTTTTCTCTTGGTGCCGCCCCTCCCCAGTTTATTGAGTAGCCTGTGGATCCCACTGAGTAGAACTTAGAATTCCCTGAACCTGTTTGAACTCTGCCACCTTTAAGTCCCGGCTCTGGGGCTTCCTTACCCAGAATACCCTCCCTCCCGATCTCTGCGGTAGGATGCCCCCACCCCCACCCCCAGAGCCTGGTAGGCAGGAGTGTCTGTGTGATAGCTTACTCGCAAATATTTCCATATAAAAGTTGCAGCAGGAGTGTGGACACAGTTTAACTCCAGTCCACCTGTCCAGGCTAAGTGCGTAATATTTGAGATACCCTAATCAGGAACCAACATTGTAGAGCATCCCAGGCATACCTGGTGTCTATCCCTGGGGGCTAATTAGCTGATTAGATCCCTGCTCCATGGAGGACCCCAGCTGCCTGTGTTCGAAACAGCCTCCTGAGAAGCAAGGTGCTGGCCTCGGCGTCAGAGGGCCAAGCTGGGGCCTTTCCTGAGCTGTTGGCACCATTCCTGTGGCTGGGTTTGCAGGCCGGCTAAGAAGTGTTAACCAGTCAGCTGAATTTCACCAAAGACTTGCTTCAGTTGTATCATACTAGCTGGTAAGGAGGTGGTGGAGAGGGGCCCTTCAGTTCGGTTCAATTCAGTCGCTCAGTCGTGTCCGACTCTTTGTAACCCCATGGACTGCAGCTTGCCAGGCTTCCTTGTCCTTCACCATCTCCTGAAGTTTGCTCAGACTGATGTCCATCGAGTCGGTGATGCCATCTGCTGAGTTACCAGAAGAGTCTCGCAGACAGTTTGGGCAGTCAGCAGAGGGGTCAGTCCCTGCAGGTGACAGCAAGCTCAGACCCGCCCTTCACCCCTCCGGTGCTGGTACTGGATGTGATGCTGAGCCGGGCAAGGAGTCATCAGCCGCCCCAAGCTTTGCAGTCAATGGGCTGTCGTTTCCTACATCTCATTTGTCCCCCTTGGTAAATGCAGCTGCATCAGGGACCTCTAAGCCTGGACACCGACATCTCCTCCCCCCCGTGACCACAAAGAGAGGACCTTTGCACTAGACAGTCACTCACTAGGTCCTGCAGGTGCCCTGTGTCCCATGTCTTCCTGCTCCACCCCCCAACATTCTGAGGGTTCTGGTAGGAGCCTGTACCAGCAGATGGCACGCTGTCACTCCTCCCGGAACCCAGTCCTCCACCCCCAGGCTCTTGTGTTAGTCTTATCTTCGCTGTGCCTCAGAGCCTATACCAGGAAAATGGGTATAATAATAGGATCCCCTTCGTGGGCCTGTTGCAGGGAAACTAGCTCACACAGGCACAGGTCCTGGAGCACTCGCTGCCCAGCTTACTGTACACTGTGCCTGCTCATCCTTCCTTTCCTTTCCCTCCCTTGCTTCCTTCCTTCCCCCTCTCTCACTTTTTCTTCCTCTCCCCTTTTCTCCCTCACTCTGCTTGCCTTTCCTTCCTTTCTTTTCTTCCTTCCTTCCTCCTTTGCTTCTTTATTCTTAATTATTAAAACTTTTTCTTAACACTTGGACTTGTTACACTAGTGAGGAATGAATGAGCTGTATTCCTCCCTGGAAGTTTGGATCAGACTTCTATTAAACATCTATCTATGAAACAAGATAGATGTCACCAAGATCTTGTACTAACGTTCAGTTCTTTCCTCAGAAAAGAGTCCTTTGGTCGGCCCTTACTTATGGTTATTTGCTCTTGTTTTGCATGGAGTTCTAATAAGCTTGATGTACTTTCCAACTTCATAGAAGATTAGAAAAGGCCCATTAGAAGGCATCTGTGACTGGCATCCTCAAAGCAGCAAGAAAAGACTGCGGAAAATGAAGGAAGAGGCATAAAATATAAAATCAGACAAAAGAACTTTTAAATTCTGGAATCTTTGGGGATAGAAACAAACCCAGAATAGCCCCATACCTCAGTAGTTCTTGAATACTGTCATTGTTTTAAAAGCCCACTGAAATGGTTGATGCTTGTAATGATGGCCCTGAATGATGAGATGATTCAATGATTTTTAGCATGCTTTGTTTAAAGAGGCCAAAAAGTATGTGACAAGCTTTAGAACTTCCATCAAAGGGGTAAATGAGAGTGATAAATCATCATTTTATTTGTTAAGGCAATTTGTATAACATACCCAGGGCCCCAATCATGCTGGATAAATGAGGCATCACTTTACATAGTTATGACTGTTAGTGTTTATTGAAATATCCCCTAATACATGAGACACAAGCTCAGTTACTCTATTAGAGAAACAACCCCAAATCTGACTCCTTTCAGATCTGCAGGAGTTTTATAGACACACGTGAGAACACACAGAGCGTGGAGGATAATAGATCTGAGGAAGAGACTGAAGCCTGTAAATAAAGCAGCCTTTTCCTAATTTCTATTTTTAACTTCTGCTTTCTGTCTTGCCCTAGAAGGCCTTATCCACTGTTATGTTTTGCTAAGTTGGGACCAGATGTATTTTAGAGGTACCAGGGAAAGGCCTGTGGAATATTTTGCTTTGGATGCGAAGACTTTCCTCGTCACCAAGTTTCGCCTTGGCCTTTTGGGAGCAGCTTGTCTCAAGGGTCGAGGGCCCAGAGGGGGGTTTCGCCCCAGCAGTGACTCAGACCTGACCCAGTCTGGGTTAAATACTCGGGTCGAATAGGTAAGGGATTTGAAGGTCTGTGACGGATGATACGGAAAGAGACAGCGCTTGAAATTGCTGAACGTGCTCCCCATTAAGAAAGAGGATGGTAATTGCTTTCTGACATTATTGCCATGGCCATTACCTTGTATGGAGCTCTCACTACGTGCCAGGCACCACGCACAAATCAGCGCTTCAGCTCAGCTGCTCTCAACCCCATAGGGTCGGCACTTTGTAGAATGAGGAGGCTGAGACTCAGGGAGGCTTAGTGTCTTAGCCAAAGTCACACAGCCCGGAAGAGGGGGAACCAAAGTTGAGCTCCAGATTGGTCTGCCTCTGGACAGATGGCAGGGTGTGCTTTTAAGCATGAGGCGAGCACCTGGGGACACCCCCCTCCCCCAGGACCAGCCCGACCTTGGTCTTTGTATACAGAGAGGGGCCAGGAGAGGGCTCCTGGGAGGATGCATATTCTGCTCTAAGAGAGATGCCAGGGATGAAGATACGCAGCCATTCGGTTGGGGCCTCAGGCTCACTGCCTGGTCTGAACCCTCCTTGTGGAGTGAGCCCTCTGTTCTAGGGCCAGAGCAACGCACAGGAACCACCAGGAGTGTCCTTCCTGTGCGTGGGGGACGCTCTCTGTGCTCCTGCTCCCACAGCCAATGCGCCCCGACTTGGGCTTGTTCAGGGTCACCTCTAACGGGGCAGCTTCACTGCTGATCTCCTTGGGTTTTCAGTTTGGACCTCGCCTTGTTTTCATGGGGGTATCTCCCAGGAGGTAGAGAGGAAGAGAACCAGCCCCACAAGCTTCTGGAGGCTGGGCTGTCAGGGCAGGGTGCCTTCTTTCCTGAGGGTTCAGCCCTCTGTTCCTCTTCTCTCTAGCTGACTCGACTGCCACCCTGCTTCCCCGGGGAACATGGCAGCCTCTGGCCATGGCCTCAGCCTGAATCCAGTTCCTCTGGATCCTCTTGTCCATTCGTGAGCGGCAGTCAGAGGGAAAGGCCAGGGAAAGGTCCGTGACCTCAAAGGGCAGGAGAGGTACGGCAGACCACTGCTTCGTGCTGGTGCTCTGCAAGGTGTCCCAAAACACAGGGCTTTCTGGGCTGCAGCGTGAAACGAGGGCTTGTGTTTCTCACGGGCGAAGGAAGGAACAGGTATCCTGGTAGCAGAAGAGCGCTTGCAGAGGACTGGCCTCTACCCTGGTGTCAGATGGACATGGGAACGCCACCTCTCCCTGACTGTGTAGCCATGGACATTTTCTTAATTTCTGAGGGAGATTAGATAGATAGAGGCAAAGGAATCCTTGTTAAGAATAGTGGAAAATATTACAGGGTGGATAATAGTTTACAAACACATATGGGCTTCCCTAATGGCTCAGTGGTAAAGACTGCCTGCAGTGCAGGAGACGTGAGTACATGCAGGTTCGATTCCTGGGTCAGGAAGATTGCCTGGAGAAGGAAATGGCTACCCACTCTGGCATTCTTGCTTGAAAAATCTACGGTCCACAGGGTTGCAAAGAGCCAGACATGACTGAGTGACTAAGTGTGTGTGTGTGTGTGTGTGTGTGTGTGTGTGTGTGTATACATGCACCAGATTTTTTAAAGTCTTGAGTGTCAGGCAGAGGGGTTGAAATTTTATATATTAGGGATCCAGTCAAGTTTCCTGAGCAGGGATGTCACCTGATGAAATAGTGCTCCAGTGAGATGAGCTCTGCAGTATTAGTTCCCATTCAAATCCGTGCCTGCTCCTGGAGAAAGCTTGCAGCCATCTCGGAAATGCTGCCCTGTTGGTGGCCTGGTGTGAGTCACTATGATAGACATTAGTGCTGCCGTCCAAGTGGTTCTAGTTCTGTTTGCTGGGACCGCAGCAGGAGTACATTTTCCTGCTTCAAAGTTGGGTGTGGCTGAGTGACTTGCTGAGACCCGTGCTGGGGTCGGTGAGCTTTCTCTTGAAGGATGAGACAGTGAATGCGTGTTTTCAGCCCTGGGTCCTGCAGTCACTGGTGCGCCTGCTCAGCTCTGCTGTCGTGGTGTGGAAGCAGAGGGTGTGCATGGGAGCAGGTGCCACCGTGTTCCAGTGTTCCAGGTACAAGGACAGGCAGCTGGCCCGAGGGCTGTAGTTTGCAGCCCCTGAACCAATCCATTGTGGGTGAGAAAAGCTCTGATCGGGGCACGTGATGACCACGGAAGACATGTGGAAGTGAAGCCTCTTCCAGCCCAGGACCCTAAGTGAGCATAAGGCATGAATGAGACGTAAACTTGGCAGTGTGAAGCCGTGGAGACTGGTGGTGGTCTTACTGTAGCATAACCTGTGTCTGTGATGAATGATGAGTGATCCGCCATCATCCCTGTGTACACAGTGTCACCATCATCCATCAACATCCTCCTCCTCCTAGTCCTCACTGTCACAGCTGGTGTCTGCAAGCCCTACCTGGGGGACTTGACCAACTTGGTTTCAGTAATTCCGTCCCATGCGCCACCTTTCACAGAAACAAGAAAGGGACGTTCAGAGAGGTGAAACAACTTGCCCGCTGTCTCACAAATGGTTAAGTATGGGAACTGGGGTTGGAGCCTAGCTCTTCTAAGTTCTAAATTCTTAACTTCTGTGTATCCCGCCTTGGGTTCAGGTCTTTGGATTATGATTTATTTTTTTCTTTTATCCCTTCACCTCTTTGATCACTGCGCTTGGCAATGTATCCTGTTTTGACAGGACCTCCAGTGGCTCTGGCAGCAGGCGGAGAGGGAAGAAAGACCCTTGCTTCCAGAAAAGCGCTGGTCTGAGCAGTGGAGGAGGTAGAGGGAAGTAACCAGAGGGATGGATCAGGTTGGCAGCTCAGACGTTGGCAGGAGGAGGACCGCTTTGGGGAGGCTCTCAGTCCTGTATTTCTGTCAGTCATCTCCCAGGCATGCTGTCCTTTCCTCACTCAGCCATGTTCTTATCTTTCTTTGAAGCAATTAAAAAAAAATTATATTCTGAAACAGTCTTGAGAAATTGTGTTACTGCCCTTCCTGGCCTGACAAAGCTATCAAGCTCTGACTGCCATCTTTGATGGTTTGGCAGATAATTTTCCAATCTGGTGTTACAAAGGCCTAGCTCTATTTGATCAAGTAATAAGAAGCCACGTAATGAGTTCTTAGAACTTCTGAAGAGCTACCACTGAAGACGCTATCCATTCTGTTATTCAATATTTCTTATTTAAAGTCTCACTTAATTAAATTTCTCTATTTAGTGTCATGGAAAATTTTCTCTCGTTAAAATGATCCCTTGTCCTAATCACCAGCGAGAATTACATAAGCGATTATGTTTCCCTTTTTACCTTGGCTGTTGGGAAGCAGGATTTATTTGATACTTGGAGATAATACCCCTTTGGACTCAGGATCAGAGTAGATTATCTACCCATTCCCCCCTCCTCCTTCACTTCTGGGTTCAGATCGCTGTTTCTGACTTTAAGTTTTAAATCGTATAACATGCTGTTGCAGGTTTCTGAAAATCCTTCTTGGAAGTAGACCAGATTTAAGTTATAATGAAGACTTCACGTGCCCATGTTGTGGCAAGCCAGAGAGTGAAACTGAGAGCCACTGATGGCCTCATCCTAGGAGGAGGTCCTTGTTGTGTATCATCTAAGACTGTGCTCAATCAGAACTTGAGATTGGGCAGGTTCCCTTCCTTTTCTCCAGTGATAACTCCTGGGCAAAGGGCCTTTGCTGGGGTCGCGCTGCCGGGAGCAGCTCTCCTCCCACCTTGCAGTTTAGTTTTAGTTTCCCTCTAGCGCCCACTGTTGGCAGAAACTGACAGGGCGCCAGTTCTCAAAGAAGCCTCGCGAATCGCATTTTGCAGATTCCNAAGTCTTGAGTGTCAGGCAGAGGGGTTGAAATTTTATATATTAGGGATCCAGTCAAGTTTCCTGAGCAGGGATGTCACCTGATGAAATAGTGCTCCAGTGAGATGAGCTCTGCAGTATTAGTTCCCATTCAAATCCGTGCCTGCTCCTGGAGAAAGCTTGCAGCCATCTCGGAAATGCTGCCCTGTTGGTGGCCTGGTGTGAGTCACTATGATAGACATTAGTGCTGCCGTCCAAGTGGTTCTAGTTCTGTTTGCTGGGACCGCAGCAGGAGTACATTTTCCTGCTTCAAAGTTGGGTGTGGCTGAGTGACTTGCTGAGACCCGTGCTGGGGTCGGTGAGCTTTCTCTTGAAGGATGAGACAGTGAATGCGTGTTTTCAGCCCTGGGTCCTGCAGTCACTGGTGCGCCTGCTCAGCTCTGCTGTCGTGGTGTGGAAGCAGAGGGTGTGCATGGGAGCAGGTGCCACCGTGTTCCAGTGTTCCAGGTACAAGGACAGGCAGCTGGCCCGAGGGCTGTAGTTCGCAGCCCCTGAACCAATCCATTGTGGGTGAGAAAAGCTCTGATCGGGGCACGTGATGACCACGGAAGACATGTGGAAGTGAAGCCTCTTCCAGCCCAGGACCCTAAGTGAGCATAAGGCATGAATGAGACGTAAACTTGGCAGTGTGAAGCCGTGGAGACTGGTGGTGGTCTTACTGTAGCATAACCTGTGTCTGTGATGAATGATGAGTGATCCGCCATCATCCCTGTGTACACAGTGTCACCATCATCCATCAACATCCTCCTCCTCCTAGTCCTCACTGTCACAGCTGGTGTCTGCAAGCCCTACCTGGGGGACTTGACCAACTTGGTTTCAGTAATTCCGTCCCATGCGCCACCTTTCACAGAAACAAGAAAGGGACGTTCAGAGAGGTGAAACAACTTGCCCGCTGTCTCACAAATGGTTAAGTATGGGAACTGGGGTTGGAGCCTAGCTCTTCTAAGTTCTAAATTCTTAACTTCTGTGTATCCCGCCTCGGGTTCAGGTCTTTGGATTATGATTTATTTTTTTCTTTTATCCCTTCACCTCTTTGATCACTGCGCTTGGCAATGTATCCTGTTTTGACAGGACCTCCAGTGGCTCTGGCAGCAGGCGGAGAGGGAAGAAAGACCCTTGCTTCCAGAAAAGCGCTGGTCTGAGCAGTGGAGGAGGTAGAGGGAAGTAACCAGAGGGATGGATCAGGTTGGCAGCTCAGACGTTGGCAGGAGGAGGACCGCTTTGGGGAGGCTCTCAGTCCTGTATTTCTGTCAGTCATCTCTCAGGCATGCTGTCCTTTCCTCACTCAGCCATGTTCTTATCTTTCTTTGAAGCAATTAAAAAAAAATTATATTCTGAAACAGTCTTGAGAAATTGTGTTACTGCCCTTCCTGGCCTGACAAAGCTATCAAGCTCTGACTGCCATCTTTGATGGTTTGGCAGATAATTTTCCAATCTGGTGTTACAAAGGCCTAGCTCTATTTGATCAAGTAATAAGAAGCCACGTAATGAGTTCTTAGAACTTCTGAAGAGCTACCACTGAAGACGCTATCCATTCTGTTATTCAATATTTCTTATTTAAAGTCTCACTTAATTAAATTTCTCTATTTAGTGTCATGGAAAATTTTCTCTCGTTAAAATGATCCCTTGTCCTAATCACCAGCGAGAATTACATAAGCGATTATGTTTCCCTTTTTACCTTGGCTGTTGGGAAGCAGGATTTATTTGATACTTGGAGATAATACCCCTTTGGACTCAGGATCAGAGTAGATTATCTACCCATTCCCCCCTCCTCCTTCACTTCTGGGTTCAGATCGCTGTTTCTGACTTTAAGTTTTAAATCGTATAACATGCTGTTGCAGGTTTCTGAAAATCCTTCTTGGAAGTAGACCAGATTTAAGTTATAATGAAGACTTCACGTGCCCATGTTGTGGCAAGCCAGAGAGTGAAACTGAGAGCCACTGATGGCCTCATCCTAGGAGGAGGTCCTTGTTGTGTATCATCTAAGACTGTGCTCAATCAGAACTTGAGATTGGGCAGGTTCCCTTCCTTTTCTCCAGTGATAACTCCTGGGCAAAGGGCCTTTGCTGGGGTCGCGCTGCCGGGAGCAGCTCTCCTCCCACCTTGCAGTTTAGTTTTAGTTTCCCTCTAGCGCCCACTGTTGGCAGAAACTGACAGGGCGCCAGTTCTCAAAGAAGCCTCGCGAATCGCATTTTGCAGATTCCCACCCCAACACCGCTGAGCCGAGAACTGACAGGTGGTTCAGAGCTGAGAGACAGCGCTTCACAACAGGCGCGCCCTCGCTGCCCCCACCGCTTTATTTATGAAGTGATGAGATCGCGCACACGACGTGCAGGGTGGCGAATGGCACTCTTGACCCTCTCCTGGGCTTCAGTCACAGCAAAAGGTGTAGCTAGTCAAGTTCCTTCCTCCCCTGTCTGCGCTCAGTGGTGAGGATAAGCATTCTGAGGCCTCATATGCCTCCCCCGCCCCAGTTCTTGCCTAGTGCCAAGGACAGTGCTTACAGGGGACACTCATTGTATGCTTGAGATATTTAATTATTGGATTTTTAATACATGCAAGTCACCAAGTATTCAATAACTACAGACTGTATCCAGCCCAGGGCCAGGGAAGCCAACCATGCAGGAGGCATGGCCTGGCGGTGAATGAGCTTATAGTCTTGTTATAAAGTGAGATAAACCCAGTAAGCACAGAGCAGGTTTTTACCTTTATGATGACAAGAATACTAGAGTGGGTTGCCATTTCCTTCTTCAGGGGATCTTCCCGACATAGGAATTGAACCTAGGTCTTCTGCATGGCAGGTGGATTCTTTACTGTCTCTGAACTACCAGGGAAGCCCCAATGAAAAGTCTCAAGTTTTAGGAGATTCAGGGGGAGTTTGAGTCCAGGGAAGGGATAGAGATCCTCATTGCTTGGAGTAGGAGGTTTTCAAGAGGATCTGGTTTCTTACCCATCTCTCGTGGAGTCACCTGGAGACACAATTACTCCAAAGACATGTGTGTTGGGAGAAGCTACTGATTCTGCTGCCTCTGGCATCTGGCATCGCTGGTACTGAGCTTTTCCTCAGCATCACCATCCCACAGTGAGCACAATGGTGTGCAGCTTCCTACATTAGAAAAATGAATGTTGGAGACACCAGGAGAACGTTCAGCACAGAAAATCTGCCTCAGAGGAATTCCCTCTGGAGCAGCCCTGGCTGCATCCCCACAAGGCTCCACCAAATGAGTGAGCAGAGAGGACTTTTGGCTGGAAGGCATCTCGGAGCTCCTTATCCAGGCCTGGCCCAGAGTGCTACCTTGCGGATGTCACCCCAGGGAGAGCTGACAGCTGGGGCAGTGTTCCCTGGCCTCAAGGGAAGCCTTCAGGGACTCGTTTAATGAAGCAGCGCTTGATCTTCCAGGTCCACAGAGAAGGATAAAGTGGCCCAGAGGAGAAGGTTGCATTCCTTCAGAGGCCCCATCCACGTCAGCACGACGTGGGGACGGGCACCGGATGAAACGGCTGAGAAGGACTCTGATGCTGGATTCCTTCGAGATGATCACACTGTTGACCCCACTTTGCCTGACTTCTTGTGCAGGAATGGGGCTGTGTTCTTCACACAGAGCCCTCAGGCACACGCTCCTCTTTTTCATTTAAATTTTTACACATTGAAGTATGTTGCAGAGGGTAAAGCTTATGACTCTTAAACGTACAGCTTGATGGATTTTTTCCCGTGTGTCTACACTATGTGAGCAGATAAGACTATAGACTATTTCTAGTTGCCTAAAATTCTTCATCCCAGGCAGTTCTCTCCACTAAATATTAGCTTTGTCTGGCTTTGACTCTTCTATAAATGGAATCATGGAAAATAGATTCAGTTTTGTCTTTTTCTTTTGCTAAGTATTGTACAATTCTAATTTTTTTTACTATTGGGAAAAGTTGAAACAGTTCAGAGCAGTGGCATGGCTTGAACCAGGTTTGACACCTGCAATCCTGTACTTTTTACCCTGCAACCATGCATCCATCTGTCCTTCCATGCATCCTTGCAAACTCATGTTGAAAGATGATTCTATGTCAGGGATGGTGCCAGGTGCTGGACATGTAGATATGAGTAAAATCACCCTGCCTTCAAAGATCTCCCAGTGTAATGGGAGTGAAATATTTCAGGAGGATAATTAAGGTGTAGAGGGTGTAGACAAGGAGCTGTGTTTTTATGTGGATGCCTGGAGGAGAATGGAGAGGCAGAGGTAGATGAGGAACAGGCAGTGACTAGGGCTGGAGGGCTCAGGAAGGAGGAAATGGCATTAGAACAGAATTTCATCTTGTTTTCTTATCAACAGGGCTGCAGAATTTAAGAAGACAGGTAGGGTTGGGGTCATCATCTGTGTATCGCTTATAGGATCTTGCATTCATGGAGCTAACAGGCATTTGTGACCCCAAAATCTCCAAACATCACAACATGTCTTCCCTAAGAGCATGAGTAGCACACCCAGAACTTTCTAACTAGGCAGAGAGCAGAAAGCAATGGGTCACTGTCCTGATTTGATTAGACACCGAACGGTCCATGGTAAACGACAGTGACCATTTCAGCAGAGTTCCTGGAGTGGAACTTTCTAGCTCGGGTAAACATAGGGCCCTATATGGAAATTATGTACATCAGCGTGCTTCTCTAGATATGTAGGAACTTTTTCAAGCTCTCTCCCTTCTGTTAGAACATAAGAATACACATTGGGAGAGGTCATCAGGTGACCCTCAATGAATATAACCCCTTTATAATACCTGGTATAACCCCCTCCTCCTGAGCATGATGGAACCTATGACTTGGCTTCTAACCAACAGAATATGGCAAAGGTGACAGGGGTGGGGTGGGGTCATTCTCTTAATTAGGCTACATTGTGTGGGAGAGATGATAGGATGTCACTCTCATAATTAGGTTACATACGACTCTGCCTTAGCAGACTAGAGAGGGAGCCTCCTGTTGGCCTTGAAAAAGGGTACAGCCTTGAAAAAGGGTACAGCCTCAAGGACCTAAGTGGACGCCAACCAACTGCTGGTGAGAAGCTGGGGCTCCAAGGCTTAGAGCTGCAGGAAATGAATTCTACTAACAACATGAATGAGCTTGGATTCTTCCCTGATCAAGCCTCCAGATGAGAATGCAGCCCATTCAACACCTTGAGGCCTGAGCAGAGTAGATGCCTGACCCACAGAAACCGTGAGATGATAAACATGTGTTACTTTAAGCTGATAACTTTGTGTTAATTTGTTACATGGTAATAGATAACTAATACACATACTTATCTGCAATTATTTGTTGTATCAAAATAACCCCTCAGTGACACATGGCTCTGCAGATAGTCTGAGTCCTGCATGCCCTAAAGAGGCTGTTCAGTTCAGTTCAATTGCTCAGTCGCGTCCAGCTCTTCGTGACCCCATGGACTGCAGCACGCCAGGCCTCCCTGTGCATCACCAACTCGTGGAGTTTACTCAAACTCCTGTCCATTGAGTCGGTGAATATAGAAGCGGCCAATGAATTCCTTTAAGGATTGCTGTTTACTTTCACACTCTTGTGGGCTTTAAATAAGGGCATTGTATAGGACATAAGTTTAGTTGTTCTGAGAGAGACCTCATATCAACCAGCCCCTTTTCTAACATTTGTAGGGTCTGGGGCAAGAATGCAAATGGATGACATACCATATGTCCAAAGAATGAAAAGTTATAAATCACTGTTATATGTAATATGTTCTGCTATGGTGACAAATATGTATTGTAATAACAATGTATGTGTCAAGGTCTTTATATCACTGAAGAATGCAAAACATGAAACATAATGAAATATAATTATTTTGCATTCTTGGCTATTCAGCTGATGGAAAATATTTGAACAGAGTAACAAAATGTTTAATTCATATATTGTTGTATTTTCCATAAAATATATTTTCTTGCTTCCATTTCAAGAAAAGGTCACTAATTATTTTGTTTAGTATAGTGGATGATCAATTGACAGTAAGACTCTAAAGGATTAAAAAATAGATTTTCTGCCAAATTTGAATGTTAATTATTTTCATCAAAATATAAATTTAAAGTAGTGAATAATTTAAAATTTAAGTGAAAGTTTTCAAATAGTTTTTCCCAAAGTATTCACAAATCTATGAAAACTAAAAAGCAAACATACCAGTTATAAATTATAAAAAACTTAGCTTTTTAAATACAGCTGAATTTTCAGTTTCTTAAACATTTAGTTTAAGGTCTTATTAAATATTCTTTTAAAAAGAAAACCACTTGTAATTGTAGCTTTTAAAGTTCCCCTAGGGACCAACATAAAGAATCAGGGTCACATTTCATGTATATTATTTCTAGTCTCAGATTATTATTGCAAACTATCGCTCCACTTTCCATATGCAACTCTTGTTGCATACCGATCCAGTGGTACTGATGAAATCAAGAACTAGAAGATGAAGAGAAGCAAAAAAAAAATAATAATAACCCACAGATATTCTGGCCTTCTGGGAAACAATACCTCTTCATTATGCAGAAATCTGTTGCACTGATGCTCTGTGAAGAAAGATTTGATGAGTTAATCCCCCCATGCTGGCACTGATCAAATTCTCCATCCTCCGCGGCTGCATCTGTCCCCAGTCCTGGCAGTGGTGAAGTCCTCGATCTTTCACAGCCCTTGGACACAGTGGCCTTTTGTTTTGAGGACTAAGGCAAGAGACGTGGAGAAATGTTTCCCTGGGGCTTGAATGATGTTCATCATGCAAGCGGATGCTTCGGGTGCTGATCACGCTGTGTCAGCACTGGGTCCCAAGTGATTGGAGCACCCACGTGTTCTTTAATAAGTGTGTGTGAGTGTGTGTGAGAGAGAGAGAGACCCATTGCTTTCAGAAGTGTAGGTCCCCATACACGCATCCTTCTTGTTTGAGTCCAAGGGGGTGTTTCCTGCCCCAAATATTAGTTTTTTAATCAGTATAACACTTCCCTTCCTTCTCACAATAGTTTGCAAGCATAATAGCCTTGAGCTCTAGGTGAGGTGAGGTGAAGTCGCTCAGTTGTGTCCGACTCTTTGCGACCCCGTGGACTGTAGCCTACCAGGCTCCTCCGTCCATGGGATTCTCCAGGCGAGAATACTGGAGTGGGTTGCCATTTCCTTCTCCAGGGGATCTTCCCGACCCAGGGATTGAACCCAGGTCTCCCGCATTGGAGGCAGACGCTTAACCTCTGAGCCACCAGGGAAGCCCTGAGCTCTAGACTTTGGCCATTTGATGTAAAGAGCTGACTCACTGGAAACACTTTGATGCTAGGAAAGACTGAAGGCAAAAGGAGAGGGGGGTGGCAAAGGATGAGATGGTTAGATAGCATCACCGACTCGATGAACATGAATTTGGGCAAACTCCAGGAGATAGTGAAGGACAGGGGAGCCTAGCATGCCATAGTCCATGGGGTCGCAATGAGTTGGACACAACTTAGCAAGTGAAGGACAACAAATAATAGTCCTTGATGGGATGGCAGCTCAACGGCTTTGCAGTCTCCAGGACCCAGGCTCTTTCTCTCTGGCTGTTCCCTTTTCCCTAGGTCGTTGCCCTCATCAGCAGGGCTCAGATGGTTCCCACTGTATTTCTAATTCAGCCAGAAGGAAGAAGAAGACGAGAAGCAGGCTTGTCCCTTTTTTTAAGAGTCTGACCCTGAAGACGCACACACCAATTCTGCACACATCCCACTGTCGACAGACAACTGAGAGATGTGGTCTTCTATTGGGTGATCTCATGTCCAGCTAAAAATCAGTCTTCTGTGAGCGAAGGGGAGAACACAGGTTGGGTGACAGCCAGTAATCTCTGTCACAAGTATGTATTTTTTTATGTAAGTTTGGAAGGATGATCATTTAGAATCACGGATACAAGGTTGCCCAAGTTCAGTTGTATTTCCCAAAACAACAGACTTCTAGGAAAGAGCTTTGGATGGTTTTAAGGACATTGCAGGCTGGGAGCTGCCTGAAATGTTAAGCTGAGTGGGTGGAAAACTGAACTGGGTTCAGATCCACAACCAGCCACAAACAACTAAAGTGACCTTGAGCCAGTTACATCTGTTGGCCCCAGTTTGCTTTTCAGTAAAATGAGGGCTTTGTATTAGACCACTGGTTTATGAACTGGGTATCATGGAACCTTAGAGATACTCAGAGTCACTTCAGATGCTAGAGATTGGCTTTGAACCTTTCTCCCCTATGTATTAATTCTAATGAATTTAACTTCCTACGTATTAGTTTTTATTGGTTGTGCCGGGAAAAATATCAATAACCTCAGATATGCAGATGACACCACCCTTAAGGCAGAAAGTGAAGAGGAGCTAAAAAGCCTCTTGATGAAAGTGAAAGAGGAGAGCAAAAAAGTTGGCTTAAAGCTTAACATTCAGAAAACAAAGATCATGGCATCCAGTCCCATCACTTCATGGGAAATAGATGGGGAAACAGTGGAAACAGTGTCAAACTTTATTTTTTGGGGCTCCAAAAAGTAAAAGATGCTTACTCCTTGGAAGAAAAGTTCTGACCAACCTAGATAAGTATATTCAAAAGCAGAGACATTACTTTGCCGACTAAGGTCCGTCTAGTCAAGGCTATGGTTTTTCCTGTAGTCATGTATGGATGTGAGGGTTGGACTATGAAGAAGGCTGAGCGCCAAAGAATTGATGCTTTTGAACTGTGGTGTTGGAGAAGACTCTTAAGAGTCCCTTGGACTGCAAGGAGATCCACCTAGTCCATTCTAAAGGAGATCAACCCTGGGACTGTCTCTTATACACATCTAGATGTGTATAAGAGACAGCGCCTGCTCAGCTCTGCTGTCGTGGTGTGGAAGCAGAGGGTGTGCATGGGAGCAGGTGCCACCGTGTTCCAGTGTTCCAGGTACAAGGACAGGCAGCTGGCCCGAGGGCTGTAGTTTGCAGCCCCTGAACCAATCCATTGTGGGTGAGAAAAGCTCTGATCGGGGCACGTGATGACCACGGAAGACATGTGGAAGTGAAGCCTCTTCCAGCCCAGGACCCTAAGTGAGCATAAGGCATGAATGAGACGTAAACTTGGCAGTGTGAAGCCGTGGAGACTGGTGGTGGTCTTACTGTAGCATAACCTGTGTCTGTGATGAATGATGAGTGATCCGCCATCATCCCTGTGTACACAGTGTCACCATCATCCATCAACATCCTCCTCCTCCTAGTCCTCACTGTCACAGCTGGTGTCTGCAAGCCCTACCTGGGGGACTTGACCAACTTGGTTTCAGTAATTCCGTCCCATGCGCCACCTTTCACAGAAACAAGAAAGGGACGTTCAGAGAGGTGAAACAACTTGCCCGCTGTCTCACAAATGGTTAAGTATGGGAACTGGGGTTTGAGCCTAGCTCTTCTAAGTTCTAAATTCTTAACTTCTGTGTATCCCGCCTCGGGTTCAGGTCTTTGGATTATGATTTATTTTTTTCTTTTATCCCTTCACCTCTTTGATCACTGCGCTTGGCAATGTATAAAAAAAAAAAAACCCCAAAATTCATAGAAGGAAAGAAATCATAAAGATCTGAGCAGAAATAAATGAAAAAATGAAAGAAACAATAGCAAAGGTTAATAAAACCAAAAGCTGGTTCTTTGAGAAGATAAATAAAATTGACAAGCCTTTAGCCAGACTCATCAAGAAAAAAAGAGAAGAATCAAATCAACAAAATTAGAAACGAAAAAGGAGAGGTTGTAACAGACAATGCAGAAATACAAAGGATTATAATAAGAGACTATTATAAACAACTATATGGCAACAAAATGAATAACCTGGAAGAAATGGACACATTCTTAGAAAAGTTCAACATTCCAAGACTGAACCAGGAAGAAATAGAAATTACGAACAACGCAATTACAAGCACTGAAATTGAAGCTGTGATCCAAAATCTCCCAAAAAACAAAAGCCAGATGGCTTCACAGGAGAATTCTATCAAACATTTAGAGAAGAGCTAATGCCTATCCTTCTAAAACTCTTTCAAAAAACTACAGAGGAAAGAACACCTTCAAACTCATCCTACGAGGCCACCATCACCCTGATACCAAATCCAGACAAAGACGACACAAAAAAAGAAAACTAAAGACCAATATCACTGATAAACCTAGATGAAAAAATCCTCAACAAAATTTTAGCAAACAGAATTCAGCAATACATCAAAAAGCTTATACACCATGATCAAGTTGGGTTTATTCCAGGGATGTAAGGATTCTTCAATATGTACAAATCAATGTGATACACCATATTAACAAACTGAAAGATAAAAATGATATGATCTCAATAGATGCAGAAAAAGCCTTTGACAAAATTCAGCACCCATTTATGATTAAAACTCTTCAGAAAATGGGCATACGAGGAACCTACCTCAACATAGTAAAGGCCATATATGATAAGCCTACAGCAAACATTATTCTCAATGGTGAAAAACTGAAAGCATTCCCCTTAAGATCAGGAACAAGACAAGAGTGTCCACTTTCACCACAATTAAGCATAGCTTTGGAAATCCAAGATACAGGTATCAGAGAAGTGAAAAAAAGGAATCCAGATTGGAAAAGAAGAAGCAAAGCTCTCACCGTTTGCAGATGACATGATACTGTACATAGAAAACCCTAAAGATAGTATCCGAAAATTATTAGAGCTAATCAGTGAATTTAGCTAAGTTGCAGGATACAAAATCAATACACAGAAATCACTTGCATATCTATATACTAACAATGAAAAATCAGAAAGAGAAATTAAGGAATCAATCCCATTCACCACTGCAACAAAAACAATTAAATATTTAGGAATACTTTTACCTAAGGAGACGAAATCAGATATGCAGATGACACCACCCTTATGGCAGAAAGTGAAGAGGAGCTAAAAAGCCTCTTGATGAAAGTGAAAGAGGAGAGCAAAAAAGTTGGCTTAAAGCTCAACATTCAGAAAACAAAGATCATGGCATCCAGTCCCATCACTTCATGGGAAATAGATGGGGAAACAGTGGAAACAATGTCAGACTTTATTTTTTGGGGCTCCAAAATCACTGCAGACGGTGACTGCAGCCATGAAATTAAAAGACGCTTACTCCTTGGAAGAAAAGTTATGACCAACCTAGATAGTATATTCAAAAGCAGAGACATTACTTTGCCGACTAAGGTCTTTCTAGTCAAGGCTATGGTTTTTCCTGTGGTCATGTATGGATGTGAGAGTTGGACTGTGAAGAAGGCTTGAAGAACCTAAGCCACCCCATTTGGTTAAAAAAGACTCCATTTTAGAGTTCTGAGGAAAGAGTCTTTGGAAATCCCCTGACCTCATCCCACCACCTGCGAGCCAATTGGATCCCAGATCAGGATCTCCTGACTTTACGTTCAGGACTTACGACCTGTCCGGGAAATTCGAATTAAGTCTGGGAAATGAAAACCAATCAGAACCCAACACCTAACCCTTCCACAGAAGGTACTCCCAACCCGGAAACTCCCGTTTTTCTAATTTTTCACGAGAGAATATCCTATATATGTATGGATGTGAGGGTTGGACTATGAAGAAGGCTGAGCGCCAAAGAATTGATGCTTTTGAACTGTGGTGTTGGAGAAGACTCTTAAGAGTCCCTTGGACTGCAAGGAGATCCACCTAGTCCATTCTAAAGGAGATCAACCCTGGGATTTCTTTGGAAGGAATGATGCTGAAGCTGAAACTCCAGTACTTTAGCCACCTCATGCGAAGAGTTGACTCATTGGAAAAGACTCTGATGCTGGGAGGGATTGGGGGCAGGAGGAGAAGGGGACGACCGTGGATGAGATGGCTGGATGGCATCATGGACTTGATGGATGTGAGTCTGAGTGAACTCCGGGAGATGGTGATGAACAGGGAGGCCTGGCATTCATGGGGTGCTGCGATTCATGGGGTCGCAAAGAGTCGGACACGACTGAGCGACTGAACTGAACTGAACTGAACTGATAAAGAAAAAACGGGAAGAGAGCTTCTGTTGCCAAAATGAAAGTTTGAAAATGCCTATGCACAGGGGTGCCTAGTGGATATAGTAGGATATAGGGTCAGACTCAGTGGATATCAGTTTTAGCAAACTTGGGGAGACAGTGAAGGACAGGGAGGCCTGGCGTGCTGCGATTCATGGGGTCGCAGAGAATTGGACATGACTTGTCGACTGAGCAACTGAGGGGTCAGATTGCCTGCATTCCAACCTCTTTGCCACTTTCTCTGATAGTTTACGCTGAGGTCTTCCCCTGTCCTGAGTCTCAAGTATTGCTTCCTCATCTATAACATATCGATACTATTATTTACCTCTTGGGACTGTCTTGAAGCTTAAGTGAGGTAATATATCTGAGAGGGCTTACCTTAGAGGATCTGGGGTAACAGATGTGTCTAATAAATGGGAACCATTGTTATCATTGTCACTGTCACCGACCTCATCTCTAAGGCTTCAGCTTTGGGCTCTAAAGCTTTGTGTTTCTGTGAACTGATGCACATAATGAAGGACCTTTCTATGAAATAAATGGCTACCCATGGGCTTTTCTCCTTACACCCAGATTTTTGCAGGTTTTCTCTAAATGAGGCACACTCGAGTTAGCCCATCCTGGGTAAAGAGTTTAGACAGAAGTAAGATGTAGAGTTCTGTCTTTTCAGAGGGAATATTTAAATAATTTTTTTCAACAGAGAAAAACAATTTCAGTCTTTTAATTCGAGGAGAAAATGAATCAAGTCCGCACATGGCAGGAAATAAGATGCAGAGCTTCTAGCTCTTTAAAGAGTTAACCAGAAGCATAAGCAGGAAAAATCCCATGATATGACTTTTTGTCAATCTTGACTTTCTAGGGATTAAAGCTGCTTTTGAGTTTAGACCACTGCTTATTCCAGTTTGTTAAACCCTTGACAAACTCCAGTGTGTTCCACTCAGCAGTTCCACATGAGGGGGTCACATTACAGTCTCCACAATTCAGAGCCGATGAAGCAACAGCGCAGAACCGTGTGATCCTGGAGCTGAGACTTGGAGGCCACTGATTGCAGCCATCCTTGTGGGCCAACTGATGTTGTACCCAGAATCAAGTGGAAGAAGTGTAATGGGGCTTTGGATCCACCCAGTCATCTTATGGTGGCTCAGATGGCAAAAATCCACCTGCAATGCAGGAGACCTGGGTTCGATCCCTGGGTGGGGAAGATCCCCTGGAGAAGGGAATGGCAACCCACTCCAATATTCTTTTCTGGAGAATTCCATGGACAGAGAAGACTGGCGGACTACAGTCCATGGGGTCACAAAGAGTCAGACACAACTAAGCGACGAACACTTCACCTTCAAAAGATTTAACAGGAATGTGCGAGAGAGGATTTTAAATCTTAAGATGAGTGCTGTGTGGTGTTTAGTTGCTCAGTTATGTCCACTCTTTGTGACCCCATGAACTGTAGCCTGCCAGGCTCTTCTGTCCATGGGAATTCTCCAGGCAAGAATACTGGAGTGGGTTGCCATGCCCTCCTCCAGGGGAATCTTCCCAACCCAGGGATTGAACCTGCAACCAGGGTCTCCTGCATTGCAGGCAGATTTGTTACCATCTGAGGCACCAGGGAGCCAAGGTTGGGGACTGTTAAATCTTTACTCTGACTTATAACCTTAAGGCCTTTGATTACACCCCAGCCATCTTGTTTTCTAGCTCTGTAATGATTCTTGTTTATAGAACCTGAAAATCTGAGCACTGAAGTGATGCTCAGAGTTTATGCAATGCCAGAGTCTTCTTCATATCATCTTTGACAGATTGTTACTGCTCCTTCCTGACTGTGTCCCCATGATGAGGAGCTCACACGCAGCTTTGTTAGGAGGCAGCCACTCCTTTGGAGGAAAGAGCCAACTTACTTGAAAATGTTTCTTTTGCCCTGAAGCTTGCGTATTGTATATGTATGCATATATCTGACAGCCTTTTTTACCTTCCAGATCAGCCCCATTTAAAACTGATCCCTCTTTGCAGGTGGGTCTTTCAAATATATGAAGCCAACCCACTTCCATCTCCAACCTTCATATGCTCTCAGTATCCCTCATATGTTGATGCCCTTAACCACCTGATCCTTCCCTCCAGGCTTCCTTGGTTTTGATGAAAGTGTGTTTGTTAAAGTGACCGAACCAAACCAATTATCATACTCTGTGCCAACTCTCACTCTTTCTTTTTCCACTTTTCCCCATTTCACTTAATTTTTTTTTTTTTTTTAAATTTGTTTATTTGGCTGTGCTGGGTCTTAGTTTCAGCATGCAGGGTCTTTAGTTGTGGCTATGCAAACTCTTTGTTGGGGCATTTGGAGATCTAGTTCCCTGACCGGGGATTGAACCCCAGCTCCTTACATTGGGAACATGGAGTCTTAGCCACTGGCCTACCAGGGAAGTCCCTCCCCACTTCACTTTAGAAGCTGTATGTGATACCGCCCATAATGGCTTGATTAATGTTGGAGAAAATAAGAGGAGGAATATATATGGGCCCTTAAGTTCTATTTCTCTGCATATATTTCTGTATCAAGATGGGCTCTAAAAATGGTTTTGTCATAAGGAGTCAGATGTAAATCTGAGGTCTGCCAAGTCTCTCAGACCTTTTCCAGCGGCCACTCCTGTATTTCGGACCTTTATAGTAAACCTGGAGGGTAAGTGCTGCATCCTTTATTTATTTACTACATTGCCCTTGGCTTTGAGGATACCTGTGCTTGTGTTTTTTAATTACCTCTAAAACGTATTAAGGTACTTTAAAAATCTATCTTTAGAAATGTTAGAGATCACTAGCATTTAGGCACCATCTACAAAATGGCAACCCACTCCAGTGTTCTTGCCTGGAGAATCCCGGGAAGGGGGAGCCTAGTGGGCTGCCATCTATGGGGTCACCCAGAGTCTGACATGGCTGAAGCGACTTAGCAGCACAAGGCCGATGAGAAAGCATTTGCTCTGTTGATAACAGTGTCTTCATCATAATGGAGTGAGCCTTCTCGTTTGAAGGGATGGATCAGGGTAAACAAAACCATCCCAAACCTGGAGAGAAAATGCACTTTGCTCTGCAGAATACTGTCTGAGTGTCACTGTGTTGGGCATTTGACACTTCCAAGATTCAGGCTCCGGGCTTATATAACAGCCTTTCTATAGCATGTCTAAAATCATGTGGGTCAAAGCCATTACATACTATATTTAAAAAAAAAGAAGAAGAAGGTGAATGGAAACTGAGACATGAAAAATGTATCATTTTAATTATGCTGTCTGAAAAAGTGAAGAAAGTATTCATCAGAAAAAATGAAATAAAAAAAAAAAAAAAGAAAAAATGAAATGATCAGCCATGGTGTGTTTCCCATGAGTCATTACATATTGACCCAGTCATATGAACTGCCTTATCAAAATTCAGGAGTTTACATTAAACTAGACCTAGAACCCTTGACTTACCCAATGAGACAAGCAGATCTGAATTATCATTGACGACTGCCTCTCTCCTGCCGTCATCTTTCCTTCCCCAAGCAGGGAGCACGCTTACACCATGGAAACCTTCCAGGCTTTATTTTTAACCTCTTGGTCCTTTTACCAAACCTGAGTACCATGAACCAAGTTGATGTTGCTTTTCCTTCTTCTCTGCAGGCCTTTCTCTCTGTAGTGTTGGTGAGAGAGGAAGCACAGCCTCTGCCAGTCCACAGGGGGCTTGGCGTGGGTAGGGTGCTGGTCTGTGCTGCAGGGCTGCTGGCCATGGAATGGAACCGGGGGCCTGACTCTCTGAGGACACGCAGGCCGTGCAGCTTCTCTGTTTGGGTTGGCAACGCAAGTCATGTGCTTCACTTTTGCTGGGGCCCCATCGCTTGCTGAATATTTATTTGTCCCCAAGATTATTTAGTTATCCTCAGGAATCCAGACTCTCTAGCCAGCTTTTCTCCTTTGGCATAGGTTCCCAGAGGGGAATGTGATTGACCCCCTTTTCCCTTCAGAAGGGGCCTTACTGCTCATTGACTTGGCAGCATTAGAGCAGAAAAGAAAAAAGGGACCTGGGAAGACAGATGACTGTCTACAGTTAGCCGCCAGGCTACGATTAGAGCTTGGATCTTCTGACTCCAAATCCAGAGTTCTTTCTAGAGCCTCTCAAACTTTGGGGAGCACCTCAGCACCTGAGGGACTTCTTTAATAACATAAGCACCTGCTGTTGTTCAGTCACTCAGTCATGTCCAACTCTTTGCAACCCCATGGACGGCAGCACGCCAGGCTTCCCTGCCCTCCACCATCTCCCTGCATTTGTTCAAACTCACGTCCATCGAGTCAGTGATGCCATCCAGCCATCTCATCCTCTGTCGTCCCCTTCTCCTCCTGCCCTCTTTCCTAGCATCAGGGTCTTTTCCAATAAGCACCTGAGGAACTTATTTAATAAAATGCAGAGTCTTAGTTTTTTCCCTCTTTAGAAATTCTGATGTGGGATCTGCCTGTTGAATGTGCATCTCTGTGATCTAAGATGTCTTGTGTGGCTTATCAACCTTTACCTTCTACTTGGATTCACCTGGTGAAGCTACTCAGTTAAATATGAAAATTGTCATATACCCTTACTCATTAAAAAATTACAGCACAAAGAACATGATAAAATCATTGAAGTAACATAGAAAGCAGAAGAAATCCACCCATAGCCAAGCTCCCCATCAGCCTATCTACCTACCTACCCTGTCATCTTGGGAGAGATTATCAACCTACAATTCTGTTACCTTATTTTCACTTCTTTTGAGCCATAGGCTTTGTTATTTGACTCCC
This sequence comes from Oreotragus oreotragus, assembly GCA_006410675.1. Lineage (NCBI taxonomy): Eukaryota > Metazoa > Chordata > Mammalia > Artiodactyla > Bovidae > Oreotragus > Oreotragus oreotragus. The sequence continues at coordinate 125,759 of SJYX01005450.1, forward strand.
TAAGAAACGAGGCTCTCCAAAGCTATTAAAGTAGAAAAATAGTATGAATTTTATTGAGCATCTGGTACATTACTGGGCACCGTACTCAGTATTTTACACAAATTCACTCATTTAATCACATTGACCTTATGAAGAAAGTTCTATTATCCCGATTTTCCAGATAAGAAAACTGAGGTTTGGAAAGGCTAAGTGGCTTGTATCAAGTTTTCTGGTTAAGAAGCAAAGCTGAGATTCAAACCCTCCTACTCCAAAGCCCGTGCTCTTCCTCACCTCACTGCTTTCCAAACATGCAGACAAAAGACAGAGATGGCTGAACTTCAGGTCTTCATCTCTGTGAAGAAAAGACATTCCTAAACAGAAAACAATCAGGGGACCACAATAACAAGTGTATTTAATTTCTAAAACATGTGCCAGAGATACATTGTACTGTAGAGAGGAAGTATAGGGAAATATTTACTGGACTGGAAGCTTCTGAATGCAAGGGAGGAAAAAGACACTTTATCTTGATGGTGGAGGCTGCTATTATAGGTTTGGGGGAAAGGGAGTAATTCCGTGAAATGAAAAGTCGCAGACAGCCCCAGTCTGCTAAAAGCCATGCATTTTGGCTGACTCCCCAAGTAGGTCCTTTGCCAGAGCCACTACAGATTTTGGATTTGACTCAATCCCATGGACAGAGGAGCTTGGTGCAGGCTACTGTCCTTGGGGTCACAAAGAGTCGGGCATGACTGAGCGACTTCACTTTCACTTTCTCTCTCCAGAGCTGTTAATCAGCACAGACAGGACCCCAAATGAGAGGTAAAAGGGGTGACAAGCTGGAGGATTACATTCTCAATAATTCAGGGTATAGGTGCTACCAGGAGCAGGGTTCTTCCCAGAAATGAAATCTCCATTGTACCCAGTGAGTTAGTTATTAGAAAAGTTTTCTTGTGATTTCCCTGGAGTTTCTTCAATTTCTCTCTTCCTCAACTCTCTACAATGCTTTCATTTGACTTTAGCATTAGACATGCCATCGTTTCATGTACTACTCATCACTGCCAGTGACATCAACTGGCATTTACTATCTCTTTAAAACTTGAGGTATAATTCACTTACAATATTGTATTAGTTTCAGGTGTACAACATAGTGGTTTGATACGTTTATAAATTACAAAATAATCACCACAATAAATCTACTTACCATGTCACCACCATTACAATATTATTGACTATATTTCTTATGCTGTACGTTTCATCTCTGTGACTTATTTGTTCTATAACTGCAAGTTTGCAGCTCTTGGTTCCCTTTAGCTGTTTCACTCCCTTTTACCCTTTCCCTCTGGCAACCTCTGTATCTCTGAGTCTGTTTCTTTTTTGTTATGTTTGTTTGTTTTGTTTTTTAGACTCCACATATAACTGAAACCATACAGTATTTGTCTTTCCCTTCTGACATATTTTACTAAGCAGAATACCCTCTAGGTCCATCCATGTTTTCACAAGCGACAAGATTTTGTGCTTTTATATGGATGAATAATATTACTCTGTATGTGTGTATCTCTCGTCTTCTTTATCCATTTATTTCTTGATGGACGTTTAACTTGCTTCTGTATCTTGGCTGCAGTTTTAATAATGCTGCACTTAACACAGGGGTGCATATATCTATTCATATTAGTGTTTCTGTTTTCTTCAGAAAAATACCCGGAAGTGGAATTGGTGATTTATATGGGCTTCCCTTGTAGCTCAGTCAGTAAAGAATCTGCCTGCAATGCAGGAGACCCTGGTTCGATCCCTGGGTTGGGAAGATCCCATGGAGAAGGACATGGCCACCCACTCCAGTATTCTTGCCTGGACCATCCCAGGGACACAGGAGCCTGGCGGGCTACAGTCTACGGGGTCGCAAGAGTTGGATGCCGCTTAGCGGCTAACCCACCACCATGGCGTGTTTAATATTTTGAGGAAACTCCATGTTGTTTTCTGCAGCGCCTGCACTAATTTTACATTCCTGCCAACAGTGTGCAGAGGTTTCCTTTTCTTCACATCCTCATCCACATTTGCTATTTGTTGTCTTTCTGATAATAGCCATTGTGACAGGTGTGAGGTGATTGCATTTGCCTGAAGGGTCAGTGATGTTGAGCATCTTTTCACGTGTGACAGTCACTCTCTGTGCACTGCCCTGTGCTGGGCTTGCAGAGTAGGTGAAGGCCCTGCCATTGGGTGTTTGTGGCCTGTCTGGGGAGACAGGACCCATTCATGATACCAATTAACAGCCCTTAGAGTTCACTGTGATCTCAGTGGACTTTATTATAAAAGGAGGAAGATGGAGGCCACAAGTTAAGAGGACAGACCCACAGCGAGCCAAAGAACAGGAGGCGGGAGAGGCTATGAGGCCTGGCGTGGCCTGGGGTTCATAAGGGGCTCGTGTTCTGGAGAAGGCAGGCCGCAAAGGGGGCTCTGTGGAAGGACTGGGGTTATGCAGGAGGCTTTAGCGAGGGTCCTTCCAGCAGGTCTGTCTCCCTGCCCAGACCATAGCACCTGCGACAGGCGTGGGGCTCCACCACGTCTTCCCTGGGGGAGCTGCCCCTTGCATTACACGTCAGAGCTGGTGGCTGTTGGGAGGCAGGCTCTGTGACGCCGATTTGTGTAAAGGGAGTTTGTCAAGAAGAAAGAGGGAAGCAGAGTTGAGGATAAGTTGGGCTGTGAAGCCATCCCAGTAACAGCCTCGTCTGACGCTCTGGAGACTCCTGCAGCTGAAATGTTCTTCAGAGCTGCCCTGACTCAGAGACCTTTCTGCTCACCTGTCAGTTTGTCCCCGGATGTAGGCTGCCCCAGGGAGGGAGCCTGGCCTCAGCTGTATTCTGGAGGGAAACAGAGGAGGCGGTTCTGAGTTGGGGCTGCAGTCCCTGGTGCAGGGAGTCCTCCTTACCTGAAGGGGGCGCCGAGCAGTAGGGCAGGTCCATGTGCAGTGGACATGTTGACTGAGAGCAGCTGTCTCCATGGCACTGGGTCCCTGGCTTGTGGCTGTGGCGCAGACAGAGTAGGGTTGGAATTGCAACATTTGTTTAAATAATAATAATTTTCCAGACCAAGAAAGACCATTTAGTGAAGGGTTGAGTAGCAGCCACCACAAATGGCCTAGTGTATGGGTTTCGGGCTTTAAAATACCAGCCTCATTTGTAATGAGAGGGAAGGCAGTGTTCCCAAGCCAATTAGTGATGGTTGGGGAGGAATTAGTGACTTGTACAGTCAAATAAATGGTATTATTTCAGATACTGTCCCCCAAAGATATGTTTTTCGGAGACAGAGAGCCCTTGGAGTAAGATAAATATCTCTGTGTACACAACTATTAGTTAATTCAGGAGCCAACCTAAGAAACAAAATGATTTATGGTAAGCATCCTTTCCAGTTGAAATGCTTTGGGTATCATTTCTCAGCCTTTAAAAGAGCTGTAGGAGTTAGGAAGGGAGCACTTATTCTCTTTATTTTGTTAAGATGGGGAATCTCCATAAAGTAAGGAAAATTCCCTGAAGAACCTGGACCACCTGGGTCTCAGTGCTTGAAACACCAAGTTCCTTGGAGTCCTTGGATCACAGAAGATTTATAAACATTGTACAGCAGTGTCGTTTTCTACCAACTCATTTAGACTCCTCCCAAATCTGCATGTCCCCTAGACTTTCTAATTCATGTAAATGGTTGCCCCTGGTTAGTGAAGCAAAATCATGAGGAATCTAGCTTTAGTTCTCCCTGTCCTCATTCCCTATAGCTCACCTAGTAGCACATGTTGGTTCCACTTCTAGAATTCACTTTGCATCTCTCTCAACCCCTCCTCCTTGACCTTGATGTCCAAGTCACCATCATTGCCCACCTGGACCTCCTTACTGGTCTCCCTGTCTTCATGCGTACTTCCCCTGAATATATTCCTTGCATTTCAGGAATCAGCCAGAGGGAGCTTATAAACGTGCAAATTAGATCCTATCACTGCCCTACCCAAGCACTTCATGGCTTCCTGGTACAATGGAATGAAGTTAAAACTGCTTCTTATGACGTATAAGACCCTGTGGGACCCTGCTCTTCAACCTCGTCCCACACTGTTCTTGTTGCCTCAGCCCCACCAGCCTCCTTCCTGAATATACCAGCCTCCTTCCTGCCCCAGGGAATTTGCACTTGCTGTTTTCCCTGCATTGCTTACTCTTCCTTCAGCTGTTTACATGGATGACTCCTCTTTCAGGTCTCAACCCAAACAATATCTTTTCAGAAGGGCCTTCTAGCTAAAATAACCCTCTCTCCTGAGATAGTTGTTACATCACCTGTCTCTCTCTCTCTCTTTCTTTTTTCATTCATGGCCCTCTCACAAACTGTTTTTGTTAAAAAATCACTGGTTTTTTTTTTTTTGTTTTGTTTTTTTTAATTATCTGTCTTCTCTCACTGCAATGTAAGTTCCATTAGAGCAGGAAACTTTAGTTTACTGTTGTATCTCATTGCTAACACAATGATGGGAATGCAGGAGGCACATAATCACTGTATGGTGAAAGAATGAATGAACAGGCAAACATATACATTTTCCAGGGCCTGATGTACAAATGGAAGCAGAATACCAGCCAAATGATGATTTCCTAATGATATTCCTAGCGGTTTGTACATGAAGCTATAATCTGCAAATATTTTATTAAAGGAGGATACACTATCTATAGGAGACCAACACAGGAGTAAATCGTAGTACTCTGTGTGATGATGCCCAGAGCTCGTCGATGACGCAGTGTCTCCTCTTAGGATTTTTTCATAGTATGTTGCTTATAAGACAGCCCATACTGTATGATCCTTTTTTCCTTTATAAAATGTTACTATATCTATTTATAACTTAGAGGGACGGGATGGGGAGGGAAGTGGGAGGGAGGTTCAAGAGGGAGGGGACATATGTATACCTATGGCTGATTCATAATGATGTTTAGCAGAAACCAACACAGTACTCTAAAGCAATTATCCTTCAATTAAAAGTAAGTAAATTTAAAAAAATGTGACTGTAATTGTACAGCAAAGGTTAGAAGGGTATTATCGAAGTGTTAGCCAGGATTATCCAGAGTGATAAAGTCATTCTTTTTCTTCTTCTTCTTATCTGATTTTTATGTGGTGAATTTGTAATTTTTTTTCATTGTTGATTTAGTTTCCGTCGCGCTGGGTCTTCGTTGCTGTGTGTGGGCTTTCTCTAGTTGCAGTGAGCAGGCTCTACTCTTGGGTGAGGTGCTCAGGCTTCCCTGTGGAAGCCTCTCTTGTTGCAGAGCACAGGCCCCAGGGCACAGTCTTCAGCAGCTGGGGCACACAGGTATAGCTGCTCCGAGGCATGAGGAATCTTCCCAGCTCCGGGGTCGAACCTGTGTCCCCTGCATTGGCGGACAGACTCTTACCCACTGTACCAGCAGGGAAATCCTGTCATCCTTTTAAAAGCAGCAACTACTTTTGTTGTCTTTCTTCTTAAACATACTAATGGTGAATCCTTTCATGGAACAAAGAATGAGCATCAGGTTTTTTGTTTTTTGTTTTTTTAACCTAAATCCAACTTTTCATACCTTGGTTCACTTGCTTTTCATGAATCAGCTGTGACAGGAGTTTTGCGGAGGTGGTGGTAGTAATGTCATTGGTGATAATCTTGTTTTAAGAAAAATCCCTTCCTGGAGGGCCTTGTCTGGTACACTCTCCTGGTGCGGCCTCCCGGGAAGCTGTGACTGCCTCGGGGTCTCCAGAGAACTGTTGTGTTCAGAAAATGACTCTTGAGAGCAGCTTGCCGAAGGAGTACTGAGTCAGTAGGTTTTGTCAGAGCTCACGGCTGAGCCAGAGCCTCGTCATTTGCAGCTTTGAATTCCGTTCTGATTGCCTCCCCAGGGACCCAGCACAAGTGGCTGAAGCTCAGGCCGCCCTACACACTCAGCTGGCTTTGTGTTTCCCTGAGTGAACTGGGGTGCAGAGGAAGGTGTGGAGTGGACGCAAGTCAGGGGGAGCTGAGACCGGCCTTGGAAAGGTCCACATCGGGGAGGCCTGGGGTCTTGACCTCAGGAGACTGAGCCTCTGGTGACCAGAGTCCTGGGATGCTAAGGGAGAGCAAGGGTGCTGGGCTTGAAATGGTGAGATTTTTCTCCTTCCTCCCTTCACCCTGCCCCTGATCTTGGTCTGTTTCCTCTCCCAGGCCCTGTTTCCTTTCTGAGAGCCCTGTCTGGCCTCTTCCTTCCATAGACCCACCAAAGTCAAGGACCAACATTCTGCAAATGAATGTGCGTCAGGCACTTAGCAGGTGCCAGGACCGTGACATGCACAGCAGAGGCCAAGGGGCAGAACTGTCTGCCCATCATGGAGCTTCCACTAGAAGGAGAGAGGGTGGATGTGCTCATGTGGGCAGGCAGAGTGAAGATGTGGACGCCAGGGTGGACGTGAGGAGTAAGTGCCCAGTTCCAACACCAGGCTGGATCCAGGCCTGGAGAGGTCGAAAAATTGTGCCACATTGGAGGCCTTCTCAAAAAGGAGAGAGATGAACTTCCTAGGCCCCCTCCCAGGACTCTGAAAGGGGCCCTGCAAGTGAGGAGCCCTTGGCTTAAGGTTTGTTAGTTTCTCGGTGTGGTAGAGTTCGCCAGAGAAACGGAACCAATAGGATGTGTGTGTACACACACACACACATATAAAGAGATTTCATATATCTTTAGAGAGAGAGAAAAACACATGATTTATTTTAAGGAATTGGCTCACTTGATTGTGGAGACTGGCAAGTTCAAAATCTGCAGGGTGGGCCGATAGCCTGGATACCCAGGAAGAGCCGATGTTGGAGCTGAACTCCAAAGGGTGTCTGCTGGCAGAATTCTCTCTTGCTTGAAAGAGGCCAGCATTTTGTTCTGTTGGATGAGACCTATCCATACTATGGAGGGCAATCTGCCTTACTTAGTGTCCTGATTTAAACGTAAATCCAACCCCAAAATACCCCTACTAAAACTTCCTGATTAGTATTTGACCTAATATCTTGCATCATGGCACAGCCAAGTTAGCATATAAAACTACCCATCTCACCTGCTGTATTCATCTCTGGATGTGAGGTCAACAGAGGGAAGGATCGCTGTGGACAAAGCAGGCATAGAGAGCTCCTTGGGAGAGGAGAGGGTGGATCATCCTTGGGCTTCACATGGCCCACTGTCCTTGAACATTAAGCCACGGGAGGGGCTTGGGGTGGCATCTCACTAGAGGCTGCAAGGATGCTGGCTTGGCTAAAGGGGCTGGTGACCTTTGGCTCAAGGAGTCATCAAGGCCGTTTCTTGTGGCCTACTTGCCCCCATACCATCCCACCATGAGAACCTGTTTTTCCTTTTACTTGTCCTCTTTCTCCTCCATTTTGCCTTCCTTTCTTTTCTTGCTGTCCTCTCTCAGGTTAAACCTCAGACAGGACAAGGCCTTTCTGGCTCACCAGCAGTCACAAGAGGCTCGAACAAGGGAGCTTCATTCCAAATCCTCAGGATGAGCCACAGCCTCAGTCCATGGTGTCACTCACACACCCAGGCTTCTGTGATGTTCAGAGAAAGCCTTTGTTGTTCGTAGTCCCTCACCGGGTGCCCAAGTGGCTCTTTGTGGGTGTTAATTGGTGTGTGATGTCATTTATCATGTAGGTGTAATTTAAGGGAGCCTCTGCATGTTCCCTGCACAGAGAAACCAGCTTCCTTGCTCTCCCCAGCCCGCCATCAATCTACAAGACAGATGGGTGTTTTCATTCAGCCCTGTACCTACAGGAGGGTAGAGCATTCCAACTTTCCTTTCCAATGCACTTTCTCATTCCCCACTTAAGTCTTGGCCAAGTGTCTTCTATTTCAGCTCCCTTTGTGTTTCCTCAGTTAGATCCTGCCTGGACCTCCCTGGGTGGGGCTCTAGAAGCAGAAAGCTGACAAAAATCATCTAGGAGGGTCCAGTGGATAGCAGTGAGGAAGCAGAAAACAGCTCCTTCCAGAACATTCCTTCCTGCTCCTTGCCACCCGCTTCGGCGTCTGCCTGGGGTCCGGGGAAAGGAGAGGCTTCAACCACGCTTTCTCCTCCTTCCAGCAGTCAGCAATGAGATCCTTCTGACCTGAAAAGGATTTGAAAAGTGGAACCAGAGCCCCACACCACCAGGGTGCATTCAGAGCAGGTTGGGCTGGTGGTAATGGCCCCTTGGCGGCGTTTGGCACTGTGAGCATTCTGTCCCTCACAGCACCCAGATGAGGAGGACACGACGTGTGATCACCCCTGTTCTGCGAGATCAGGCGAGGCCCCTGAGTGGCAGGGCTTGAACCAGATCCTGAGCCCAGTACGGCCTGCCCAGGAATGGCGCAGAGGGCAGGGTCTCCCGTGGCCATGCCTTTGGAGGGTGTTTACAGGCCCCCCGGAGACCTGGCTGCACGGGGTGCTCTCTCGTGGTTTCCTGGGGCCTGGAGGGAGCATCTTCGTGAGGTCAGTGAGACAAGTCGTGACGGCCGCGTCCCCAAGCAGTGTTAGGTTCTGAGTGGAGCCACGGGGCTGGGGAGTGGGCGAGCTGACACGGGTTCTTCTCTCCAAAGCGGAGGTTTAGTCACCAGGGAATTAGCTCCCCCAGGCCGCCCCCACCCATCTGGGCCCCGTGGTGACTTGTGACTCTCACGCTGAGCTGCAGTTCCCAGGAGGTGGGGTCCAGGGTGCGGGGGGCGGGGAGGCTGGTTCCCACTGAAGCGCTCCCCAGATGCCAAGCTGCAGCCAGCTCAGCTAATTGGCAAGAGAAGGAGAAGCAAAAATAGTGAAAATCTGTGAATTAATAAAACAGCCTTGAAGCGACCGCCAAAATGTGTACAAATCATGAAGTAATTAGAAGTGTGAAGAATTCTATCAGGTTGACTGTTTCCAAATCCAGCATCTGATCGCTTTAGGAGGCCAAGGGCTGGCAGGCCAGGGGAGTAAAATCCTTTCCATTGCACTCTCATCTGGCCTCCTTGGAGCCTGGGTTTCTTGAAACCCTTTCGGGGCCCAGGCAGTGGCTCTGGGACCTGCTTGAGTCAAATGTGCACCTTGTGAAGGCCCTTTAGGACATGCAGGATCTTGTCCCAATAGCATCTCATATTTTAGAATAAAACTTTAAGGTTTCACAAAGTGGTTTTTGAACTGATGGTCGTATTTAGTCTCACTATCACCAAATATTTTTATGTCAGTAAAATACTGACAATTACTCTAAAAAATTTAAAGTAGGAAATCAAAGTCCAGAGAGTGAAAGGCTATCAACCCAACTCCAAGAGCTAGCCAGTAGCAGAACCTGGGGCCATATCCAGGGTCTCCTGGTAACCCCACCAACCTTTCCCTCTCCCGTGCACTTCTTCCTTTGGAACCTCCTGTGTCTCTCAGCCCATCTGAGCCACCAGGGAAGCCGGCTCAGACGAGCTGCTTGGCAGTGCTGGATATTTCTATCTCATGATTCTCACGACTGAGAGCTGAATGCAGTTCTGTTTGGCTGAGGTATTAAATTTAGATTAATTGCTCAACCCACTTGTTTGATTAATAAACTGAGGCTCAGGCACAGTCACCTATTTGTTGATTTAAATTTCATTTTATATCCAGACTAGAGCAGGGAGGAGAAAAGGATCCATTTTTCTTATTTTTTTGGAAACACTATGAGACAGATTTCCGGTCTTAAGTCTCTTCATTTACCCATGAACAGAGATAGACACAGTACGTGGCTAGAGTTCCTTTGTTTGGGTTTGTTCTTTCTGATCTGAGGGGACTTCAAGGGTAGGAGCTCACATTCAGTAATTGAAGGGCAGGCATCTCTCAGGGCTGAAATGCAGCCTGCTCAGGGTTAGAAATTCTGAGCACAGACATCGGAGCAGAACCCTGGGAGAGTCATGTAACGAGCTTGACGTGTGTTGTTAATTCCCCAAGCGGCAGCGAAAGCTCCCGGGAGGATGGAGTTTACATGGTTTACAGCCAGACTGAACAAACAACAGCGTGATTAAGTTACACGCATTAGTTGGCTCCATAACCAGAATAGAAATGTACATGTTAACCTGGGATGGAAAGTTTTCAACAAAGTGGAGGCCGCTTGCAGTGACTTGTGGGAGAGGAGATGAGGGAGTCAGGGGCTGTACTGGCTGTGGAATGAGGCGCCCAGGGCAATAGGAAGATGGGGCCCCTTGCTTGAAAATTAAGAATTTTCAAGACAGCCACAGTAGAGCATTAAACCAAGTGCAAGGTCCTTCTGAGCGTGGGTGGGACCCGTGAGGTCACAGAGGCTGGAAGCCCTTGAAGCCCCGGAGAAGGGAGGTTATAAGCTCTGGGCTAAGGAGGGGTCTGTGTACCAAGTGGCGCTGCCTGGAAAGTTAGAGATGAAAGGCTTTCAGATTATATTTCTGGAGTCACTTGGATGCCCCAAGTCACTTTTAAGCTGCGGGGATTCAGCCGTGAGCAGGCAAGAGCTGCTGGGTGTGTGGTTACAGCTGCGGGCTCTGGCGTCAGCCTGTCAGCTCGGAGGGTTTTAAGAGCTCCACTAACCTTGCACATTTCCCATCTGTAAATGGGCTGAATGGTAATAACACCCATCTCTGACGTGAGGACCATGCCCATCACGAGTTATCATCTGCAAGTGTCTGGACACCTCAAGGATTTAATGGATGTCAGCAAAGACGACAGGTAGGTAAACAGCCGTGATGCGTGATGGGGAGCCCTGGGCGCATGCAAGAGGGAGACGGAGGATGGGGTCGGGGAAGGCCGCCTTCTGGGCGTTCGGCCTGCCTGGATCCTGGCTTGTTCCTTTTGGACGAATACCGAGACTTGGGAGTCTGACACCACAAAGCTGTTTCCTCTTCTCACTCACTCTTGATCAGCCTCTCAGCACCATTCGAAGAATCCAGGGGTGGCCCGGTGCTGACCTCACGTGGCTTCTGTGACCAGAGCATCCTCTCCTGCCCCATCCTTCAAGGTCCTAAATTTATGCTCTTTTCCAGTCCTGCCCTTGCCAGGTTCTCTGTGATCTGCTGGGTAAAGTTTGATCCCTTGTCCGGATCGTCACGGCCCTCCTCCTATCTGACCACCCCTGCCTTGCTGGCCACGTCCCCTCCCATCACCACATTACCCCAGAACCAGCTTCCCACCCTCGCTTCATCAGCCTTGATCATTTCCCCCACCTGAGAGCCTCCTCCACCTGTGTTTAGTGTTACAGTTGGATTCAGTCCGCAGGTGGGGACCGAGCCTCCTCACAGCCCTTCTGTGACAGAGCTCAACTGATTCTTGTTGTTCACGGAGTGCGTTTGCCAGCGCGTCTGCCTGCCAACACTGATTTGTAAGGCCCCAGCTCAGGACTTCTGCGGCTTTCACTGCTGTTCATGGTCAGAGCAGAAAGGCGAAATTCTGAGTCGCTCACATTCCCGGCTGAGATCCAACAAAGGTAACACTGGCTTCTTGTTTCAGCTCTCAGAGGCTAAAAAGCATCCTTTCTGTGTCTCTTTAGTGCCTCCTTTGTGCATTTTGTCGGTGACTTCATTGTTTAAAATGCTCCTGAGTGGAGAGCTGAAGGGCTGTCTAGCTTTCCTAAGGGCAAGAAGACTGTGATGTGCCCTCAGGAGAGTATGCGTGTAGCACACATTTGATAAGCATCCTTCAGGTGTGTGTTATGGTGCTGCCGACCCAGCGTTCAGTGTTAATGAATCCACAATATGTTACATCCAGAAAAAGGAAGAGAAAATTCAAAATGTAGGTCAAGTGGCTCCACTGTTTTGACCAAGGGAGGCTCCGAGGAACCTGGCCCTCTATTTGCCCTGGGAGCAGTGTTTCCGAAGTAACTAATTCAGTGTCTATAGAGACCAAGGCTCCTCTGTCCATGGGATTCTCCAGGCAAGAATACTGGAATGGGTTGTCATGCCCGCCTCTGGGGGATCTTCCTGACCCAGGGATCGAAACTGTGTCTGTTACATCTGCATTGGCAGGCAGGTTCTTCACCGCTAGCACCACCTGGGGAGCCCATAAAGGACATAACTACCACGGATAATGAGAATCAACCTTGCCCCTGCCCGCCACAAAACCTTGTGTTTCTACTAAGTGTCAGAGATCATTCAAACCCCTCTGGCACTTTGTCGCTTCCTGCTTGATCCAGACCAGTGTTTTCTCTGTCCTGTGAGCTGATTTTGCATCAGGGTCTGTGCATTTTGTTGAGTACTCACCCAAACCCTGCCTTCTGGTGCCCCCTCAGTATTAACCCTCCAGTTGTGACCCCCAGATGGACACTAAGTCCCTTAAGGGCAGAAAACCATTGGCCCTCACATTGTCCTTCCCAGAGAGGTGGACAGTGAAGATGTCCTGAAGCCAAAGGTGGAACAATTGTTAGAGTGGCTTGTGCTTACAGAGAGATGCTAGACCCAGTGGGGAATGATTCAACAGAATCATGAGCTGCAAGAAAAACCGCAGAGTGCCTGCCCCCTAGGGATGTGGCAGAATGAGAAATATTTGTAAAACACAAAGTGAGCTTTGGAAATGCCATGCGAGTGTTCTTTGCTGTTGGCATCCGTGGGTGGCTGTAGGGAGGGGCCTCTGGGGTCGTGGGCTGCCTGAGCTCCAGGCCAGCAGGGCATCCGCATAGCCTGAAGAGCCTGACTTGGTGCTATCCCAGCCAGGACCCCACTGTGTCCAACCTGCCAGGGACGTCGTGCCGCTGAGGGGAGAAAGTGGGATTTCAGATGGCCCGGGGTGGATGTTCCCAGGCGGCTGCCTCCCGGAAGAGCCGCCTGCTCTCTCGAGGTCGCGTCATCCCTGTCCACCTTCACGTGGCCTGGAGTGGTTACTGCTGGGGCTCGGCCACCCTGTCCCCGGGCTGCGGGGATTCTCCAGAGCCCGTGGGTGCTGTCGTGGGTGGTACATCTGCCCGTGTTTCTTCTGTTCACTTGAGAGAAGTCAGTTTTTCTTCTTGTTGCTTGCTGCTGCTGCTGCTGCTAAGTCGCTTCAGTCGTGTCTGACTCTGCGACCCGATAGACAGGAGCCCACCAGGCTCTGCCACCCCTGGGATTCTCCAGGCAAGAACACTGGAGTGGCATGTCATTTCCTTCTCCGATGCATGAAAGTGAAAAGTGAAAGTGAAGTTGCTCAGTCATGTCTGACTTTTCGTGACCCCATAGACTGTATCCTGCCAGGCCCCTCCGTCCATGAGAGTTTCCAGCCCACTGGAGTGGGCTGCCATTTCCTTGATTTCCACATGATTAGATTTGTGGGGTTTTTCTCTGTGNACGGAAATAACTTCAGAAAGTGCCTTGATGTTGAATGCAGCTCTGAGAAATGAGTAATGGCAAATCCTTCAAAGGAAATAAAGACCCAGTGAGAAAAGTAGAGTGAAAAAAGTATTATATCCTTATTGGGGAATATTATATCCTTTTGAGGATAATTATTATATCTTTGTTTTTGTTTTTTAGTCTCTTAAGTTGTGTCTAACTCTGCAACTCCATGGACTGCAGCCCACCAGGCTCCTCTGTCCATGGGATTCTCCAGGCAAGAACACAGGAGTGGGTTGCCATTTCCTTCTCCAGGGAATCTTGCTGACCCAGGGATAGAAACCATATCTCCTGCATTGGCAGGCAGACTCTTTACTGGTGAGCCACCAGGGAAACCCCTGTTATATCTTTACTGAGGGAGAAGGATACAGGGAAAATTGCTTAACTAGTTTAATGGCCTAGTCAACATTCGTTACCTCCGTTCCCCACAGCAACATCTCAAACTGGGTTCCTCACATTACTAGTAGTCTTACAAGTGGTAATAGATGTTTCTTATAAAAAGAAGATGCATGGGGCTAGTGAATTTTGGGCTGCAGTAACAAAGTACCACAAACAAGGTGACATAAACAACACAAATTTACTTTCTCATAGTTCTAGTTGCTAAAAGTCGAAGCTCAAGTGTTGGCAGGAGTGGCTCGTGCTGAGGCCGTTTTCCTTGTCTTGCAGATGACTGCCTTCTCCTTTTATGGTCACTCTGTCTTCCCACCTTATTATGTCTTAGCCCAAGGTTCCTGAGTCAGGGCTCACCCTAATGACCTCCTTGTAACTTAATTACTCCTATAAAGACTGTGTCTCTAAAATATGGTTACATTTTGAGGCACTGGATATTAGAACTTCATCATGAATTTTTTGAGAAGTCAAAATTTATCTCATAGCGCCATGTACTAAATATCCATTGCTGCATAACAATATTTCAACAAACTTTGAAGCCTAAAACAGTACACATTTATTATTTCAGTTTCTGTGAATCAGGAATCTAGGCATAGTTCAGCTGAGTCTCCTACAAAACTGCAGTTCATGGTGTTACTCAGGACTGTGATATCATACCATTGATCTCCTGGAGAACAATCTGTTTCTAAGTGGTTGTCAGAATACAGGCTTTCTGACTTGTTGGATGGAGGGCTTCAGTTTCTTGCTGGCTGTCTCCAGGATGGAGGGCTTCAGTTTCTTGCTGGCTGTCTCCAGGGGCCATTTTCAAAACTTGCCACATAAGTCTTCCTAATGTGGTCAACTGGCTTTATAAAAAGCAATGGGAGACTTATATTAGAATCATAGAGCAATCATGCCAGTCACTTCATATCACTTTTGTTACATTTTATTTGTTGGAAACAAGTGACATGCACTGCTGCTGCTGCTAAGTCACTTCAGTGTCTGACACTCTGTGTGACCCCATAGACTACCTACACTTAGGAGGTGAGGATCATAGGGCCACCTTAGAATCTTTCTACCACAGCTCTCCCTTAGATAGTTTCTCAGTTGCTTCAACTCTGCGGCCTCATGGACTGTAGCCCTCCAGACATTTTCCAGGCAAGAATACTGCCACTTCCTACTCCAGGGGATCTTCCCAACCCAGAGATTGAACCCAAGTCTCTTGCATCTCTTGCATAGCCAGGCAGATTCTTTACCACTAGTGCCACTGGGCAGTGACCCCCTCCCTGCTCCTTAGAGACTTATAATGGTTTAAACACAATAAAGACTCTGGAGACATCATACGAGAATACTCTTTCTTATACATGCCTTAGATTTTTCCATTTGAACTTTACTAATTTTCCTTTTTGAAGTTTTCACTCTCTTTAAGCCTTTTTGCAAAATTCACTAGCCCCATGAACATTTTCTTGAATATTTCCAGCTGAATTTATATATTCATTTATTTCTTCATTCACCAAATATGTGAGAATAGAAGATGCTCGGTGTGAATGAAGTATTTTATAAATACTTCATTATAAAAAGTATTTTATAAATTACTTCATTCTAGCAATGAAGTAATTTACCTTCTAAAGGAAGAGACCACCATAAAGAATCAAACAATTATATAACTGCAGATAGAGATACGTTTTATGCAGAAAAAGAAAGGAGTGCTCTAATAGAGAAATAATAGGAACCTAATTTGTGGGGAGCATGGTCAAAGACACCCCAGTGGAAGTGACCCTGAGCCTTCAGATGTAGATTAAGCAAAGGCAAGATGACCATTCGAGGCAGTGTAGAGTCTGTGCAGAGTCCCTGACTTGGGACAGAAGTTACCATTCAGGGAAATGTAGTAAGGTAGATACAGCTGCAATGTTATGAAGGTGCAGTAAATGTGAAGAGGTTGGCAGGGCCCAGATGGTTATGGGCCTTGAAGGCCACTTAACAGTTCTGTTTTTATGCTAAACGCAATGAGCAACCAGTAAAATCTTTAGGTAGCAAAGCGGCACTATCAGATTTATGGTTTCAAAATACCACTCATGTTGTTCTCTGCAAATGGACTGTTCTTTGTGAGTGAACTGAATATGGATAAAGAAGGAGAAATTAATTAATGTTAAACTTTTAGTGTATGTCTAGAATTAGTTGATAGCAGCCTGGATTAGACCAAAAGTCAGTAAATTATGGTCTGTGGATTCAGACCTACCTGTGACATGCTTCCTATGGCCCATAAGCTAGAAATGATCTTAACATTTTTAAAGGTTGTAAAAAAGAGTATGTGACAGGTTGTACACAGCCCACAAAGCCTAAAATATTTAGTATATGGGCTTCTACAAAACAGCTTGCTGACTTCTGATCTAGACAAATAGAAATCATAGAAGAGGAGGAATTAAGATTTATCAGCTGGATGGACAAAATGGTGAATTAGATGTGGTTGTGAAGAAGGGAGTTTAAAGGGAGATGTTTAAGTTCTCACATGAGCAGCTGAGTCAATGGAAATGCCACTGTGTAAAATGTTGAAGACTGAAAGTGGAGTGATTTGTGGGGAGGGAAAACAAAGACTTCTGTTCCGAATACTGGGGTATACTATATGTCGTGTCTCTGAGTACTCAGCACCATTGCTACATGTGAGACAGTTTTCTGCTCTATGCTTTCCCAAGATAAAAGCCAAAAATTATCCTTCCCAGCCTTCTTTGCGACATGGTGTTATGTCTGTGAATCACATAAGCTCATACAAGGGTCTGATTGGCTTTTGAGGTCCATTCTGCTAATGGATCTCATTAGCTCCAGCTGTCAGGGTGGGGGCAGGAATAGCAAGATCATCTTGTGGGTTAGTTCATGCAGTGCTGGTGGCTAGTTGTGGAAAACAGGTTTGTGTCAATCATGCAAACAACGGCTTCCCGAATTTAATAACAGGAGTGGCTATGGTAGTTTTGTCAACAGGCTGGCTCTGTTTCATGATTGTCATAATTTTCCCTAGAAATTTAGCCTTGAACCTGGTTTTTCAACTATTCTGTGAACTTCTCAATATCCCTTTTGAGATTCCTTTTTGATTTTTTAGCCAGAGTCAGTTTCTGTTGTTTATAACTAAGGACCATGACTGATAAAGGCATTTAATTTGATATGCTTGTGGGATATTCAAGTGAAGACATTAAACTGAACATTCGCTATACAAGCCTGAAGCTCAGTGGAGAAGTCTTGGCTGGAAAGAGAAATCTGGGAATTGTTGGATTATAAATGTTATTTAAAAGTACAGGAATGGACAAGATTGTTTAGGAATAAAGTGTAAAGTGAGTATTTAGAACAGAAAACAAATTCAGCATACAGAAATAAGGTTAAGAAGGAAGCTTTTTCATCTTTCTGAGGGCCTATCGTATTTTCTACCTCAGTGGTAAAGGATCTGCCTGCAGAGCAGGCGATTCAGGTTTGATCCCTGGGGCAAGAAGATCCCCTGGAGAAGGGAATGGTAACCTACTCCAGTATTCTTGTCTGGTGAACCCCAGGGACAGAGGAGCCTGTCGGGCTATGGTCCTTGGAGTCACAAGGAGTCTGACATGACTTATTGACTAAACAGTAACAATAGTGTAATAGAGTCTGTCTCATTATAGCAGTTCGTTTACCTATATGAAAATAATTTACCTGATTCAAGTACTTGAAGGAAACATCTGTGTAGTTTTCTTCATTTTGTTTCCAGTAGAAGATATAGTGCTTTCTATGGAATTAGGTACTCGTATATTTTCCCCACTTAATTAAAATTTCAATCTTAACTAATTCCCTTCTCAGGGTTTTTAAATATGTATTTAGGAGCAAAGTAATTTGGAAACAATTGTTTTCTATGTCCTGGGTTATCTCTGGTTAGTTGCAAGAAACTTAAAAAAATTTCCCTTTCGGCATTTTCTTGACCACGTGGTGGGCAATTATTGCACTTCCCCTCCACCCATAGTGCCCTTTAAAGGGCTTAACTGGGAAATCTTGAACTCTTTTAATTTTCTGTCTTATACATATAACATGTTCTTTTTTCTAGAATGATGCCAGAAATCAGTTTTTTAAGGTATGAAATACCTTTAAAAAAAGGGTACTTCTTCAATCAATTTATCTTCATTTTAAACAGTCATACAAACTAAATCTAATGTCATTCATGTTTATTTAAAAATTCTTATTGAAACTGGTATACCACAGCTTTTGTCTGGATAGTAGGTTGGTGTACTTAGGAATAAATGGAAAAATTGGATTCTTTTGTTTAGGTCACTTAGTATTTGCAACAATTTATGCCTGTGTTAGAACACTGTCTTTAGTATTAACTTACTTAAAATTAATTACATAACTACCAAGATCAGGTACTGTATGTTTTAGGAATACAGAGATAAATAAAAGAAGGCCAACAGAGGACACTTTTCATGAAAATAGTACAAAGAAGGTATTTTTTTAATTTCTGTGACTTATCCTGGTTTCATATCTAATAGTCCTACTTACAAAATGTCATTTTATAAAGACTCTTGTGTATCCTTTTTTGACATGAATTTATATGTTGAAAAATGTATCTTTTGTGAAACTCCATCACATTGTTCTACGAGGGTAATTTTCAGCTGTACTTTTGAAAGACTTGAGAGTAATTTTCAGCTGAACTGAAAGAATTTCTAAAATAAGTAGTTCACTTTTGAGACCCAAAGTTCATGGCCCTTTCTAGGGCTTGACCCCTCTTACAGTTTTCTGAACATTTGCCCCTTTATGTCTCTTCTTCAAACTTGGGGGTCCAGTTAAGCCTTGTCTGGCAAATCCTTTTGTCCGCTATGCTTACACGTTGTCAAAGGACTTTCATATTCATTGTGTCACATGATAACTGGTGAAACCTATAAAAGTTAGCCCAGGTAGGTGCTATGATCTCAACTAACAGTGTTACTGTAACCTGGCCAGTAAGTTGCTTTGCTGAGAATAGAAATAGGATCTTCAGCCTCAAATTTTCATTCTTATTATTCTCCCTCTGTATTCAATAAACTAAATAAAGACAATAAATGTGCCAAGGGATTGAGAACTATTCAATTGTGATATATAAACCAGAGATTGTAGCCTGGAAATTTTAGAATTTCTGGACAGAAAGTTTATTTAGATCATTTTTTAACATGTGGTGGTTTTCTTGCTAAGTCATATCCAATTCTTTGTTACCCCAAGGACTGTTAGCCTGCCAGGCTCTTCTCTCTATGGGATTTCCCAGGCAAGAATACTGGAGTGGGTTGCCATTTCCTTCTCCAGGGGATCTTCCAGATGTCCTGAAGCCAAAGGTGGAACAATTGTTAGAGTGGCTTGTGCTTACAGAGAGATGCTAGACCCAGTGGGGAATGATTCAACAGAATCATGAGCTGCAAGAAAAACCGCAGAGTGCCTGCCCCCTAGGGATGTGGCAGAATGAGAAATATTTGTAAAACACAAAGTGAGCTTTGGAAATGCCATGCGAGTGTTCTTTGCTGTTGGCATCCTTGGGTGGCTGTAGGGAGGGGCCTCTGGGGTCGTGGGCTGCCTGAGCTCCAGGCCAGCAGGGCATCCGCATAGCCTGAAGAGCCTGACTTGGTGCTATCCCAGCCAGGACCCCACTGTGTCCAACCTGCCAGGGACGTCGTGCCGCTGAGGGGAGAAAGTGGGATTTCAGATGGCCCGGGGTGGATGTTCCCAGGCGGCTGCCTCCCGGAAGAGCCGCCTGCTCTCTCGAGGTCGCGTCATCCCTGTCCACCTTCACGTGGCCTGGAGTGGTTACTGCTGGGGCTCGGCCACCCTGTCCCCGGGCTGCGGGGATTCTCCAGAGCCCGTGGGTGCTGTCGTGGGTGGTACATCTGCCCGTGTTTCTTCTGTTCACTTGAGAGAAGTCAGTTTTTCTTCTTGTTGCTTGCTGCTGCTGCTGCTGCTAAGTCGCTTCAGTCGTGTCTGACTCTGCGACCCGATAGACAGGAGCCCACCAGGCTCTGCCACCCCTGGGATTCTCCAGGCAAGAACACTGGAGTGGCATGTCATTTCCTTCTCCGATGCATGAAAGTGAAAAGTGAAAGTGAAGTTGCTCAGTCATGTCTGACTTTTCGTGACCCCATAGACTGTATCCTGCCAGGCCCCTCCGTCCATGAGAGTTTCCAGCCCACTGGAGTGGGCTGCCATTTCCTTGATTTCCACATGATTAGATTTGTGGGGTTTTTCTCTGTGGTTTGTCACAATGTGCTGTCCTAATCTTTTGATTTCGAAGCATCCGCTCACGGGTGCCCTCTGTCTGTGGTATTTCCCTCAACTGCTTCTCTTGGATTCTTTCACATTCTGTTGCGTGCTTACTCTCTTTATGGACATTTGTGAATAATATTAAGCATCTTCTGGTCTTTAATCTTCCTTGAGGACAGAGATTGGATCTGATTTTTGTTTTTAAACATACCACTGTGCTGATGGACATGAGTGTCAGTAGGCTCTGGGAGTTGATGAATGACAGGGAAGCCTGGTGTACTGCAGTCCACGGGGTGGCAAAGAGTCAGACACGACTGAGCGACTGGACTGGACTGTGCTGAGTACAATACTGAGAAGGTCATAAATCATCTATTGAACGGATGGAGTCATTTACTGGAAACCTTAACAGAGGCTACAGTTTTACACCTGGGTCCCTGGGGCAATAAGGAAACAGACTAAGTCAGGCTTTCAGCTGTCCCAGGTGTCTGTGCCTGGAGAAGCATCAGCTTAGCTCTTCTCTGCCTTGTGGTGGTGGGGGGGTTGCTGATTGAGAGAGGTGGGAGGGACACAAGGAAGTCCTGGTCAGGTCGAGAAGGACACTGAGGAATCCCTTTTATGGGGGATCTTTAGGGAACAGTGACATCCTTCTTTCTGAAGATGGTTGCCTGGCAACAAGGAGCTGCCTGGGAAGGGACAGCTATTCCCAGGCAGCCGGGGCCGGGTCCAGTGGCCTGAGCCTTGGTGGCCAGAGGGCCCAGGAGCCCTGCTTCCGGAGCAGTGAGCAGGGGCCCTAGTTGACTGAAATACTGTCACATGCACTGGCTCAGAGAATGTTCTAGTGCATCTCTAGGATAGATGAGGACACGTGAGCTTCTGAAGGTGTGATTCTTGTCACCTCCTCCCTTCCTTTAGTGACTCTCCAGGCCAAGCCACTTGGGCAGCTAGATCTGTCTCACTTAAACACCTTGATCCTCTGAACCCTCAGTGACCTCACACTACAGAAGGGATTAAAACCTTAACTCCTTACACTGAAACCCCTGAGGTCCGGGCCTCCCTCTGATACCCCTTACCAGTGTCCTCAGAACAGTGGAGATGGACAGTGATAAAATGCTGAGTGTTGGTTTGATTTTATCTGTGGTCACTTCTGGAGAATGGCAGGAGTCTAGAAAGTTCTGTCTGTCAGCTGACTCTCCATTCTAAAGTATTCAGAGAAAGCATAGTCCAGCACTGCCAGGGTCTCACTGTGGCCTGTTACTTTGCTTCTGGTCAGGGGGCATCAGGAAGAATTCGGGGAGCACTGGGCACAGTGTGAGGTCAGGGCAGAGAGTGGGGAACACTAGTTTTGTTGGAAGTTGAAGTTCAGGTTTGTGTTTTTTTGGGTCCTTGCCGCTCCCACACTTTGATATCTCCCAGGTGCTTCATTTTTCTCCATTTCAAGCAGGCCTGATGAAACCCGGGCCCTCCCTTCCCATCAGCCCAAAGCAAAGGTGAATGGGAAGGTTCTGAGCGGTGCTGGGTGCTGCTCCTGGTGGAGAGGCAGGACGCGAGCTCTGGGCTCTGCGGCCGGTCGGGGGTGTGCATGCACGTGCTGCTTCTTTCCAGCCTGGCTGCCCATTTTTTTCCTTTCAAGGAAAATTGAGGAATGTCTGCTTTGAGAGTGAGTTCAAGGGCAAGGTGAGTTCAGTTCCAGGAGTGAGGAATCTGAGTGGTCCATTGTACTGACTTGGAAAGAGGAGTACAACATGAGCAGGCTGATGCCCCTTGGCGTTTACTTTGTCCTAGATGTTGGCATGGGTCACACTCTGCCTTATGTTACACTTGACTTCCATCTTGTTTTATAGTATCAGCTCTTTAAGAGAAGGGATCATCTTTCATTCATCTTTGTTTCTCCCATAACCATGAGAGGTGTTTCTCTGTGTCATGGGAGAAGCTCTATGATCCAAGACAGCCAAGCCCAGTTCTTAATGAGGGAGCCAGGGAGCATCTAGGAACCAGAAATTATTAAGGATGAAAATATATTGGTTCAATATCCAAAGAATATTATCCCTATTATACCCATGTGTTTTCGTTTTTCTGTTCTAAATCTCTGAGGCCTAAGGTCTTGAGTCATTTTGCTACTTCTCCTTCCTATGTGACTAGATTCAGGCTGTGCAATGTCTCGCATGCTCTGCAGTAGTATTTCTCAACCCTGACTCCACCACAGAGTCAGCCAGGACCGCTCCTCAACACCCTGATGCTCAAGTAGCTGAGACCCCCTAGGTGCGACCCAAGCATCAGTAGCTGTCAGACTTGCAGGTGATTCCAGCGTGAGGCCAAGAATGAGCATGAGGTGTTTGAAGGAGGGGAATCTATTCATTGTTTTATCTCCAGGGCCTCCTAGAATGCTTGGCACAGAAAGAGTATTCAGCACGTGTCATTGCCTCCTGTTGCACCATCTCCTCACAGGAGTCACTAACTTCAAACAGTGTGATTCTAGGACCTGCCCATCCCTCTTCCAGGGCTTCCCCATCTCAGCATTTGCATCCCCATCTGTCTAGTAGCACAAGCTAGAGCTTGAGGTCCATCTCTGATGCCCTTCCCAGCCCTCCCCAGCTTCCCAGCCCTTCATTATGGGATGTGCAAGCTGAGTCACTTCAGTCGTGTCCGAGTCTGCAATTCCAGCGACTGTGGCCCATCAGGCTCCTCCATGGGATTCTCCAAGCAAGAATACTGGAGTGGGTTGCTGTTTCCTTCTCCAGGGGATCTTTGGGACCCGGGGATCGAACCCATGTCTCTGATGTCACCTACATCGGCAAGCGGTCTCTTTACCACTAGCGCTACTATGGGGATTTTACACTAAATCTGCGTCACAATTATGCGTTTGTTTCCATCCTCACCCACATCCTCATCCATGGTCCCACCCTCAGTCCCCTGAACTAGCTCAGAACTGCCCAGCCAGCTGCCTGCACGCCGCCCAGCCTCACCAATCCACTGCCCACACCAGTCAGAATCATCTTTAACAAGCACGAATGTGATTGTGTGGTCTGTTGATTGAAGCGCTTCAGTGACGTGCCACTGCGGTTAGGGACCAAACTCTTTAATCCTGTGGACAAGACCCCGTGGTCTGGTCCTCGCGTCCCTGTGGCCTGTCCACTAGACGCCATGGTCTGACCCGCTTTCTCAGTCTCGGTTCAGTCCGCACTCTGCCACATCTTTGATCTCCAGCCATTCTCGCTTTCTTTCCCTTCCTTGAGTCTTCCATTCCTTCCAGTCTTGGGGCCTCTACATTTAAAAGAAGGCTCTCCCCACATGCCCCTCCCTCTTTGCCTTGTTAACTGCTGCTGCTCCCCCTCAGCTTAAGCACCCTTATCCCCGTAAAGCCTTCTTAAACCCGTTAAAAACTCCTTTGTCTCATGGTCCTGTGGCCTCAGGCTCACTTCTCCATGAGTGTTTTTATCTCACTGTGTAGCTCACCTTCCATCTGACTGATTTTCTGACCCTTGTCTTTCTGCCCCGCCTGACTGCAGCCTCATGAAGCCAGGGCTGTGTCTGATTCTCTCCCCCGTGCGAGCAAAGGGCAGAACACCTAGAATGTGCCCAGTAAGCCCTTGCGGACTGAATGCCTGGCCTCTTTTGTCCCAGAGCTCCGTGCCCAGGACTAGCTGTGGCTCCTCTTGCCTCCCCTTCTGTTAGGCAGTGGCTGCCTCTCCTGCCTGAGACCCCGTGCTGGTTACTAGCTGCACAGTCGAATGAAAGAGTCCACGTGACGCATCTGCTTTGCCCTATTTTCAGCAGCCTCCTAAAGGTCTATTAATATCCACGTCCATCAATTGCTTTTCTATGGGAACCTTTTGATGTTTCTGAATCTCCTTAGAACTTTCCCAAATCTTAATTCTTTGGGCTTAAGGTGTATCTTCTGTCTTGCCCTTTGGCCTGCAAGGGATTTCAGGAGTTGCTCTTTTTTTATTTTAGAGCCCATGCCAGAGCGTCTTACATCATCCACGTGCTTTTACATGTGTTTGTGGCCTCATAGTGATGCTCAGAGGATCTGCGCTTATAGAAGAGAAACACAGGGTCCAGGACTGCAGTCTCCCTGTTCCCGTCACAGCCTCCTGGTTGCCTTTAATCCACTGCACAACGCCCCCCCACCCACCTGCCCCCACCACTTTAAAAACCACTAGAAACTAAAGCCTGCCTCCAAACAGTTGTTTCTTTGAACATCAATGGATAGAACATTAGCCTTGATCCTGATTACTGGTTTTTGTGACCTTCTAAGACATTTCCCATTTCTAGAGCTCACTTTACTGATTTCATAAAATGAAAAGTTAAGACCAGATTATTAGGCATCCTTCAGTCATAATAATGGTAATAGTAATACTAATGGTCAAAATTGTAGTAATAATAATAATATTAGTATTTATTGGGCACTTACTATGGGTCAAGCACTGTGTGTCAGCATTTTACATTGTCTTGGGAAAATGCTGTGTTTTTCCTTTGGTCTTTCTCACAACACTTCTGACACCAGATTGTGTGGGCTTTCCTCTGACACTGACCAGTTCTGTGACACCAGCTGGGTGTCCTGCAAGTGAGTTCTGACACTGTCTACCTAGAGTTAACATTAGATTCTACAGATGAAGGGCTTGGTCCTGCAAGACTGTCTCCACTTCAGACACCAACTGCAAGTCCAGATTGTCCCCTGTGCTTCTGACCTATTGGCTGTCCATCAGAAGTTCCCATGACTTCCTACTTAGATTCAGTTAATTTGCTAGAATGACTCACAGAACCCAGGGAAACAGTTTATGTTCTAGGTTTCTGGTATATTACAAAGGATATTAAAGGATACATAAGGTGAGGTCCAGAAGGGTCCTGAACACAGGAGCTTCTGTTTCTGTGGAGTTTGGGGTGTACCACCTTCCAACACTTGGATGCATTCTTATTCACCAACTTGGAAACTTTCCAAACCCATATTTTAAGAATTTATGGAGGCTTCACCACGTAATCGATTATTAACTTCTAGCCCCCGTCTCCTCTCTGGAAAATGAGAAGTGGAGCTGAAAGTTCCAAGCATCTTATGGGTTAGTCTTTCTGGTGATCAGCCTCCATCCAGGAGCCCACCAAGAGTCATCTCAATAGAACAAAAGATGCTCTTAGCACTCAAGAAATTCCAAAGAATATAAAAGCTCTGTGTCAGGAAGCAAGATCAAAGACTAAATATTAGCAGGTACCAGATGCAGGGCTTCCCTGGTGGCTCAGAGGTTAAAGCGACTGCCTCCAATGCTGGAGACCCGGGTTCGATCCCTGGGTCAGGAAGATCCCCTGGAGAAGGAAATGGCAATCCACTCCAGTGTTCTTGCCTGGAAAATCCCATGGACGGAGAAGCCTAGTAGGTTATAGTCCACAGGGTCGCAAAGAGTCGGACACGACTGAGCGACTTCACCTCACCTCACCAGATGCGGAGACATATATATATATATATATTTCCTTTTATTTCACACATGTTTTAGATTCTTTAATCCCCTCCTCAAACAACCAAGTAGGGCACTTTCTGTGGCTCAGTTTTATAGATGTTGAAACGCAGACACAGTGAAGTTAAGTAACTTGCTCAATGCCACAGAGCCAGGAAATGGCAGAGCTAGGATTCAAACCACCCAGGATCACTGGCTCCAAAGCCCTCACTCTTCACCAGCTAAAGTGGAAGTCACTAAAGTAAAGCATACCAGGCTTTGGGTTAAACTGATCTGGTTTGAGGACTGACTCTGCTGTTATCAGCTGTCTGATTCCAACAAGGGCTCTTCTGTACACCTGTTCTCCCATATGTAGAGAATGGGGATAGTACCTGCAGTAGGGTCTATAGCAGCCCAGGTCTCTTGGGCTGCTATAACAAAGAACTCTAGACGTTTATTTTCTCACAGTCTGGAAGCTAGAAGCCCGAGATCGAGGTGTCAGCAGCTTTGGTTTCTGCTGAGGCCTCTCCCCTTGGCTTGCAGGCACTTCTCACTGTGTCCTCACATGGTCTAACCTCTGTATTCCTGCGTGTCTGTGTTCTGATCTCTTCTAATAAGGATACCAGCTGTATTGGTGTCCATTCAGTTCAGTTCAGTCGCTCAGTCGTGTCCGACTCTTTGCGACCCCATGAATCACAGCACGCCAGGCCTCCCTGTCCATCACCAACTTCCGGAGTTCACTCAGAGTCACGTCCATCGAGTTAGTGATGCCATCCAGCCATCTCATCTTCTGTCGTCCCCTTCTCCTCCTGCCCGAAATCCCTCCCAGCATCAGCATCAGAGTCTTTTCCAATGAGTCAACTCTTCACATGAGGTGGCCAAAGTACTGGAGTTTCAGCTTTAGCATCATTCCTTCCAAAGAAATCCCAGGACTGATCTCCTTCAGAATGGACTGGTTGGATCTCCTTGCAGTCCAAGGGGCTCTCAAGATTAGGACCTACCTATATAATCTCATTTTACTTGATACAGTCACATTCTGTGGTCCTGGCAGTTAGGGTTTCAACATGTGAATTTAGAAAGTACACAATCCAGCCCAAAACAGCCCCAAAGAGAGTTTTGTGCAGCTTCAAGGACATCGTGTCGGAAAGAGTACCTGAGTTAAGCACTCAGTTAATGCCGGACCTTCTTCTCTCCCTGCCGGTTCTGACTCCACGTCCATCTTTTTATCCCAGGGTAATGATGAGATTTGATGCTCTGTTTGCAGCATGTGAGTAAGCATTGGGAAACACCCAGGACTGATCTCCTTCAGAATGGACTGGTTGGATCTCCTTGCAGTCCAAGGGGCTCTCAAGATTAGGACCTACCTATATAATCTCATTTTACTTGATACAGTCACATTCTGTGGTCCTGGCAGTTAGGGTTTCAACATGTGAATTTAGAAAGTACACAATCCAGCCCAAAACAGCCCCAAAGAGAGTTTTGTGCAGCTTCAAGGACATCGTGTCGGAAAGAGTACCTGAGTTAAGCACTCAGTTAATGCCGGACCTTCTTCTCTCCCTGCCGGTTCTGACTCCACGTCCATCTTTTTATCCCAGGGTAATGATGAGATTTGATGCTCTGTTTGCAGCATGTGAGTAAGCATTGGGTTGGAATCTGTCTCTTTGGCAGCTATTTCTAGAGTGGAAAAAAAAATCTCTCCCTCATTTTAGATCACTTATGGCAGAGTTTACAGCCCTTGAATTAACACTGGAGGCCTTGAAGTCTTAGAAAAATATTATGATAAGTCACAAGCCTTCCAACTTGCATGATGTACTTCATGCAAGGTGGTAGCTGGCCTTTCATCTGTTAATTTCTCCTTCTGCCTCCAGTAAGGTAGTGCCTCCCTCCTCTTGCAGGTGAATAACTGAGGCATTAACACTTTGCATACAAACAAGAGGAATCTTGGAGCTCCCCACTGCTGTACCCTGGCCCTTCCTGTGTTTGCTTCTGGCCCCTCTTCCTCTGGGGAGCCTACCTTTCTGAAGTCACAGAAGGTAGGAGGTGAGCTGCCCAAGAGGAGGAGCCAGGAGAACAGAAGCATGAGTTTAGTGCTGCTGAGTTACTGAAGATGCGCTAGCATGGTGTCGTGGGCATGAAAGACATCCCTTCCATGCAGAATCTAAGAAGAAATGATACAAAGGGACTTATCTACAAAACAGACTTAGAGAACAAACTTATGGTTGCAGGGGAGGGGGGACTGGGGGGAACGATGGAGGGAAGGGATAGTTAGGGAGTTTGGGATGGACATGTACACACTGCTGTATTTAAAATTAATAACCAACAAGGACCTACTTACTGTATAGCATGGAGAACCCTGCTCAATGTTTATGTGGCAGCCTGGATGGGAGGGGTGTTTAAGGGAGAATGGATACATGTATATCTATGGCTGAGTCCCTTTGCTGTCCCTGAAACTATCACAATGATGTATAAGCTATACACCAATATAAAATTTTAAAAAAATTTAAATTTTTTGAAATGCCTAATTGATAGTCTCTATAATTAGCATTTTTGTTAAAAGTTTAATATGGTTGTTAAAAAAGAGATGCGGGAGCCTTTGGAGACAGACCAGATTCTTCCCTGGAAGGAAGAACCAAGAAGCAGCAACACCAGCATCGTTGAAAAATAGCAACTGCTGTTGATGGGCTGAGAGCCTGTNAAGAGATGCGGGAGCCTTTGGAGACAGACCAGATTCTTCCCTGGAAGGAAGAACCAAGAAGCAGCAACAGCAGCATCGTTGAAAAATAGCAACTGCTGTTGATGGGCTGAGAGCCTGTTATGCCAAGCACCAAGCAAAACTCCACAGGTGTGTTATCTCAGCCCTCAGAGTAGGTTTGATGATCCCCTTTCTTCAGACAAGGCACTGACTGAGACTTAGGGAGGCTAAACAACTCACCCAAAGTGTCTTAGCTCCTAAGCAGCAGAGCCGATATCCAAAGCCAGAGGAGGGAACCTGCTCAGGGTCTCCCAGGGCATAGCCCGGGAACATCACGTGGGTGGCCAGATGGATGGGGCAGAAGAGCTGCCTCTAAAGTCACAAAGGAGTGCCTAGTGCCCAGAGCTGAAACGAACTCGCCCCTTCAGATATCCAGGGGATGGAGAAAATCACAGCAAAAATACAGCTCAACCTCTGCCTATGGGGAGAGTAAGCAAGCTGCCTTGAGGAAACGAAAGTAATTCCTTCAGGGCGGATGCCAAGCTTGATGACTGGAAAGGGAGTGAACCTGGAAAGCAGAAATTCTTACAGTCGAGCCAAATTAGCTAAATTCCAAGACAGCAACTTGTCATCTGCCTTTTCTCGGTGTCTGTGGGAGACTGCGGATACAAAAATCCTGGGGTGTGTAAGTCCTGTAGTCGGTTCTTGGTATCTATGGAGGTAGGACCTGTGCAGATGGAGAGATGACTGCAGTTCACACACCAAAAGGACTTTATTCCCTGGTTGCTGATTTGAGTGACCTCTGAAAGTTTTGTGTTTTATTAAGAGAAGAATGGGAGAGAACTGTACTCTCAATGTCAAACCACCTTTACCGATTTTTTTCTAGTTGTAAAATTATGGTTATTGCAGGAAATTAGTGTGAATAACACAGGAAATTATAAAGAGAAAACATTTCTATAATCTACCACTTTCAGATAACAATCAAAAAATTTAAAGACCACCTTTCCAATCTCTTTTCTATGTAATTTTAAAACCAAAAAAAGGATCATACTTTGTAACCCTTTATCACTTAGCACTATATCCTGCACATTTTCTAATCGCTTTAAATGTTGTTCTTTTTGAATGGAAGTTTTTCTCCCTAATGGTGATGTACCATAATCTAATTAAGTCCTTTTGTTAGTTGAGAGTTTCTTCCCTTGATTAGCTCACCTGGTAGCTGACCATTAGGGACCTCCTAATAGCAGGACAAGGTGTCCATTTTGGGAACTAAATGCTATTTATATACAGTTTTCTCTAGTAATTATCTCTAATATCAACTAACAGAGGTCTGAACTAGTGTCAGTATCTGCTATTTTAGCCACTTCACATTCTTTTGTGCTCCTAATAGGAACAGTTCGAATGTGTCACAAACCTTCAATTCTGAAAGATGATTCATCTTGGGAAGTGTGGGCACAACCCAGTGTCCTTTATATACATCCACTCACATATGTGATCTTTATATAAGCTCAGTCACTTCAGTTGGGTCCAACTCTTTGCATCCCCATGGACTGTAGCCCACTAGGCTCCTCTGTCCATGGGAGTTTTCAGGCGAGAATACTGAAGTGGGTTGCCATGCCCTCCTCCAGGGGATCTTCCCAACCCAGGGATTGAATCTGTGTCTCATGCATCTCCTGCACTGCAGGTGAATTCTTTACCCCTGAGCCACTGGGTAAGCCTGATTTTTATATATCAGTTCAGTTCAGTTCAGTCGCTCAGTCGTGTCCAACTCTTTGCGACCCCATGAATCGCAGCACGCCAGGCCTCCCTGTCCATAACCATCTCCCGGAGTTCACTCAGACTCACGTCCATCGAGTCCATGATGCCATCCAGCCATCTCATCCTCGGTCGTCCCCTTCTCCTCCCGCCCCCAATCCCTCCCAGCATCAGAGTCTTTTCCAATGAGTCAGCTCTTCACATCAGGTGGCCAAAGTATTGGAGCTTCAGCATCAGTCCTTCCAATGAACACTCAGGACTGACCTCCTTTAGGAGGGACTGGTTGGATCTCCTTGCAGTCCAAGGGACTCTCAAGAGTCTTCTCCAACACCACAGTTCAAAAGCATCAATTCTTTGGCACTCAGCTTTCTTCACAGTCCAACTTTCACATCCATACATGACCAC
The DNA here is from genome assembly GCA_006410675.1 of Oreotragus oreotragus. Lineage (NCBI taxonomy): Eukaryota > Metazoa > Chordata > Mammalia > Artiodactyla > Bovidae > Oreotragus > Oreotragus oreotragus. The sequence goes on from SJYX01005450.1 coordinate 155,875, forward strand.
AGGAAAAACCATAGCCTTGACTAGGCGGACCTTAGTCGGCAAAGTAATGTCTCTGCTTTTGAATATACTATCCAGGTTGGTCATAACTTTTCTTCCAAGGAGTAAGCGTCTTTTAATTTCATGGCTGCAGTCACCATCTGCAGTGATTTTGGAGTGATTAAAATAAAGTCTGTCACTGTTTCCATTGTTTCCCCATCTATTTGCCATGAAGTGATGGGACCAGATGCCATGATCTTCGTTTTCTGAATGTTGAGCTTTAAGCCAACTTTTTCGCTCTCCTCCTTCACTTTCATCAAGAGGCTTTTTAGCTCCTCCTCACTTTCTGCCATAAGGGTGGTGTCATCAGCATATCTGAGGTTATTGATATTTCTCCCGGCAATCTTGATTCCAGCTTGTGTTTCTTCCAGTCCAGCGTTTCTCATGATGTACTCTGCATATAAGTTAAATAAGCAGGGAGACAATATACAGCCTTGA